>WSTO01000444.1:0-12974 GCA_019627685.1 Serendipita sp. 399 | reverse complement strand
GTTGCATCAGGGTTTGTCAAAAATCGCTGGTCGGTGAGTCGTACAAGGAGACTGCTCTTGCCAACTGCAGCGTCACCGATAAGGACGAATTTGAGGACGTAATCCCTAGAGGTTGAACATATGCCAGGTCATCGAACAACCCATGTTGTTTGCCAAGAGCGCGTTGCGCAGAATGGGGAGGTGCGTTGGCAGAGATGAAGTGCCCAGACATTACAATACGATATATATACGTGCCATTTAGGCGAGAATATCGTCAATGGTGAAGAAGGAGAGCGGATTGGCCAAACGACGTCAGCAAGATTGCCGCATTTGGGCATAGCATCCTAGACTTACCAAGTAAGCGTCGACATTGCGATGTCTGTATATTTATAATATTATCGAAGAGACGAAAGACAGTGGTTGCAGAAGCCGCAGGTCTACTGGTGAATCAAAGCCGAGCTGGGTGCGCTCCAAACTTGGACCCTACCTTGCTGGCCCCTCTGCCAGCTACTATAGTGTGTCCAGTCATTGTCCAGTCATCCCTCAATGGCAAGTGTAATACAAGTACATTATAGACCATCCAGCCATCGAATGTACGATGTTCGAGAGAGATTGGTGCCAACCTATGTGAAATCTTTGGCTAGTACACGATGTTACAATCTTTCAAGTATCAATACTCCCATTCGGTATTGGTTTACACGTGATATCTTTGCCATTTCTGCCTCAATCTCCATAGCGAACAACTAACAATTCTTATGTTATGATTTACGTCGGTTTGTGGCCGAGAAGTGGAGCGTTCTTTTTCAACTCTTAGTCATCCGCCACTGCAATACGTCAAGCGACTAACAGCATATATACTCGTCTCAACATATTTGTGCATCAATGATTCCGCAATGCCATCCATTAGCCCCCCTTCTCTTGTCCTTGTTACAGGTGTGTGGCTGCCGTTTCCCTTTGTGAGCTCTCTACCTCATGGCCATTCGATTTAGGTGGTAGTGGATTCGTCGGATCGGGAGTGATATCCTCCTTGTTGTCTAACGATTTTTCCGTCAGTGCAGCCGTACGCTCGGATGAGGAAACGTTCGATTTGAAGGCAACGTTCAACTCGGAAGTCTCTGAGGGTAAACTTTCCTTTGTATATTTCACAGATATTGCCGAACCGGGTGTATTCGACGAAGCAGTCAAAGGTGTGAAGGGAATCGTTCATTGCGCCTCGCCCGTCCCATCGACGATCGACCCGAATCAGCACCCGGACGTCACTATTAACACAGCAAAAGAGGGCGTCCTAGGAATATTGACGAGTGCAGGGAAGTGTGGGACGACAGTTCAGCGAGTCGTCATAACGGGCTCTGCTGCTGCAGTCATGGAACCAAAAGAGGCTGGCTATGTCTATACCGAGGTGAGTGGTCGCCACTATTCAACCTTTAAATCAAACTCATTTCTTATGTAGAGCGACTGGAATATCTCTGCACCCGCATCGGTGAAGGATATGGACTACGAAGCCCCTGTACCGCTCCGATATAGTGCATCGAAAGTAATTGCGGAACAAGCTGCCTGGAACTGGATGGGAGATAACCAAACGTCGTTCGATCTAGTCACTATCTTACCGAGCTTTGTCTGGGGAGTACGTAGTCGAGGCTGGATAGCCTGCATTCCGCTCACATATCGAACTCATTCTCCCCACTAGAAATCCCCCATTTCTTCTCAATCTCACTATCATACTGGGTCGAGCGGTCTATTACTGACTGGTATCTCTCAAGCTATTTCCGGTGAACTTAAAGACCAACGTGCTTCAGAAACTACAGAGTTGGTAGACGTGCGAGACGTTGGGGAGGGTCACGTTCGCGCTCTCATAGTCCAAGAGGCGACTAATCAAAGATTCATCCTCGCTGCTGGTTCGATAAGCTGGAACGAGATTTGTATGTCACACTCCGTGTCTATCGAGGATATCCACTAACTTAGGTGACAGTGCGTGTTCTTCGCGAACGATCGATCTCTACGATCTCTCCCTTGCCAGAGGAGAAGAGCGGGTCCAGCGAGGCCAAGGGTACTACTCACTGCTCTACCGACAAAGCACGACATATTCTGGGGATAGCATATCGTCCAATTGCGGAAACGATATATGATACTGTGCAGGGAGCTATTAGTCTTGGTTGAAAACCACAGGGAGAGTGGGCATCACGATAGGGTGATGGAGATGAGAGCGGTTGGTTGAGTTCAGACTGTCAGCTGTGTGTGCTGTAGTGCACAGAGCTAGAACTGGGTCACAAGATACTCAAAATTTTTCGTCAATACAATACTGAATAAAAGATGGTTTGAAGTTTACGAGACGATTTTCCGCCCCTTAGACCTGACCTCCGCCTCCGCCTCATTGACGCCTATTCGCACACACCTCTAATAGCATAATACCACATTCTAAAACAAGGGAAACATCTGTGAAACCAACATTCCTCGTAAAATATGCTTGGTTCCTTGACCATTCCCTTCTGGTCCCCGGAGCCGCCAGTAGTAGTGGGTACGTGGTCGTACCAATGAACACGTATATCCTCCTCACTAATCCGTTAGAAGAATCTAAAGCCGTACCAAGTCTGCCTACGGAGCTCTGGGGTATGATAATCGATATTCTTGTCGACCAAATCCGACGTCCGTACTGGTACTGTAACCCAGAGACCTTCCCACAGTATCAAGCACGCCTCAGTGCTGAAAGTGGTCCAGAAGACGATCCAGCGTTGGAGGATTGGAAAACCATTCGTTTCGTTTGCAAGGCATGGAAGTGGCTTGCTGGGCCCTCCCCGCATATGTATATCACCCGCTCCGATTTCGAATCCCCGACAAAAGAAAGCATATTTGGAGGCGCTTCAAGTGTTATACTTCACTGCAATGTTGACGGGCAACTTCTCCGAGACAACCTTCTTCGGGACCCTAACCTCACGTTCAAGTTGACGACCATTATCTTCAGCGAGGACCGCCAATGGCACGGCATTGACCTATTACTGGATATGCCCTCTGCATTTCCCAATTTACGGGCCCTTTCCCTCCTTTCAAATGCCAGTAGGCGCCGATTCTGGAGAGGTCTCACAAAAGGCTATCCCTTGTTGGTTTCCCTTACAATTCGCTTTCATGTGGAAGACGACATGGGGAGCTACATCATGAACAACCTTGAGACTCTCGACATGAGTACTTGGGACAGGTTCCGACTCTCATGTCCATCTCTTAAACACTTATCCATCCGCCACGGCTACACGAGCACTATGTTTGAATTCCTCAATAAGCATGGCCATCAATTGGAGTCCATCTTGATCGAAAATGGGTATCCGCTTGATGACCAGTTTTGGACCATGTTCCCAAACATCCGGACACTAGGGAAATCGTTCTACATAAAGCCTATCAGCAATCCTCCACCAGTTACACATCCATTACGCCATTTACGACTATTCTCACAGCGCCAGAAACTACGCACAGACACGATTCTACTCGAGATTGGCTCGCTTCCGGCGGTGACGCACGTTCACATCCGTCCAGGAGATCTAAGCGTTGGAGTCCTTGAGGATACATTCGAGGATGTCAGAGCTCGCTGCCAGCAGAAGAACGTTGAAGTCGTCAAAGTGCAAGACCTGAAACAGTATACGCCTCCCGATTCTCCCCCTTCCTTCTCCAGTCTACTCACTTCGGTATGGCAATACTTGAACACCGGGACAGCTCGAGCGAAATAAGGGGCGACTGCGCAGCGGTATGATGACCTTTCAGCGTAAGTACTATCAACTTGTTTACGCCTTTTTCCAAGATTTTAGCATGAACCTCGTACAATAGTCTTTAGCTCATTTTATCTCCAGGGATACGCAAACAATGGAGAAATAGCATGATTATAGCAAGACGGCGGAGTTCTGGCAAGACGGATGAGTCTTGTGGCAAATATAGACGGCCGAGGACACGGTTCCGACCGTGCCCCATTGTTTGGACTACATAGAGATATATCAACGTTTCAATTGATACTATGCTTTTATCTCTAAAATCTTTGCGTTCCAATGAAAACTTTGGTTTGCTTGGTCTGCATTTGGACTCGGCCTCACCGGTGGTACGCACCTGGCACCCTCTCAGTCAGAACAGCGTCGAATATAGCACACGTCTCGGACTCTAAACTCTTTATTTCATTTCGGCCTGTGAAACCTCCTGTAAGTGGGTCATCCTGACAAACCTACCATCGTATATTCAATTCAGTCGCGATCCTTAGGTGTCTGTACACGATGCTGGACTCCTACCAGAGCTCTAGATCATTATTTCTGTGCTGACCATTGTTGATGCCGCACCCCGGTCATCCAATAAGCCTTGTCGAATTACTTCAAACGATAGGTATCGAATACTTTCTCAAGGAGCTTCATCCCCTATCGACAGCTATAGGAAATTTCCTTCGTGCAGGGGACTTCGACGGAACCTCGGATGAGCTCAGAGAGTCGATTGGTGAGAGAAGTATTGGCACTGTCGACGTATCGAATACGAAGCGCCTCTTCACCTCCTGCCTTCCTTCCATTCTCAGGAGTTTGCTCATTTGCGTCACTTATCCGTGTCGGTGATCGCTGATATGCTGTGATCTCATTAGAATTTTTTATGGTCTAAATTGCCCATTTGTAGCTAGAATGTCTCTATAAAAGGGTAGTTGACGTGCATTAAGCCCAGAGTCGAAAGTTCCTCCCTCCCTCTCCCGCAGTACTTCTCCAACCAGAACATCTTGTAGTCCTCTCTTCCATCTCTACTCTACCTTTAATCATAATATCGTCGTCATTATGTTCGGTTTGCGTCTCATTTCGTCCGTCGCCGTCCTTTTCGCCGTCGCCGGTGGCGTCTCTGCCACTCCGGTCGAAATGATGCTCGTTGAGCGCACCAACCAAATCAACTCTCCAAGTGCTTCGAACGTGGACAGTTGCAATGGTAAGAGTCGCTTCTCGATGTTCTTCTACTCCGGCCTTGCGATGCGACGAATGCTCATCCCCGATTCTTCCTGTTTCGTCTTCCAGTGGGAGAAGCTCAATGCTGTCAGAGCGTTCATCAAAGTCAAGACAACCTTCCAACGTCTGACATCATTGCTAGGACTCGTTGCCCCTGCCGATGGGCTCCTCGCAGGAGTTCAATGCTCGCCGATCCTGAATTTGGCTGGATTGTTGAGTGGAAGCGACTCTTGCCATTCGCAGCCGATCTGCTGCACTGGGAACGAATAGTACGTACTGCCTTTCCGCTTTTGAACAAGTAGTTAATAATGCTCGATGATAGTCATGGTCTCATCAACATTGGGTGCTCCCATTCTCACTCTGAGTTGGGTGATGACATTGCCTGCAATTTGTTCCATTACGACATACCCGAGAGTAACTGTATGATCTCGATACCTTTCTTTGCATCACACTCTTTTACCTCTCATTGCTGCGAGTAAGGAATTGCAGCATTCATAAGCAGCCCTTGAACGAATGCTTTTCGACATCGCATCCAACGTCAATGCTCAAGTCTCTAAGGGTATGATGATGCTTATTTCTCTCGTCTGTGATATTTCATGACTTTCTAATGCGAACATCCGGCGTAGTCCGTTCGAATGAGTGGTTCGCGAAACTTGACGCCGTCCTCAGCTGAGTGCCAACAGGGCCCTCAAATTTGGCTCACCTTTCGTCTTAATCAGCACGTTTAAATCTACTCCGAACTAAATATGCACCAAATAGCCCCTGGTGCTACCCTTCCCGTGGAGATTTGGCGGGAAATACTTGCCCACAGCGTATCCTACCCTCTCCTACCGAGACCAAATGCATCTTTGTTCGACGATATCGAACTATTTGGTCATCCTTGCGAAGTGTATTGCTCTCAGCTACGAATCAGGACGACTCTTCGTCTGGTTTGTCGCCTCTGGAGAGAGATCATCGAGTCGGACAAGAGATATGGTGCATTATTTACAGGTACTGTGTCCTTCGACGACACTCTGGTTGACGATATCCGCCTGGCATGCAGGCTGGAGATCGTGAATCGTTGGAGCCAATATTGCAGGAATTGGCCCTGCGTACTTACGCGTCGACACTTGGGGAGATGCCCATTTGGTGCTTACACTTCTCCAGGATATGAGGAAAATACGAACGGAGTAGTTAACTGCTCCAGCAAGGCGCCTTTGGGTGTGGAGGTACTAAGGTTGATCGACGATAACCGTGATCCCTCCCAGCTGCTCAGTAGGTGCTCTCACCTTCGTGCACTCGCAATGCGCTTCAACGGATTCTCGTCGGTCACCAGCGGGACAAATTTCACTCAAGAACAACTACAACACCTGTCCCACTTACAGTTAGATGGGCTATGCGACAATGGTGGAATCAACGTTTTGAATCTACCCCAACTGACCTATCTGAAGCTTACGATGGAGCTTGGTTGGGATGGCGTCGGTATCTTCCCTCTGGAGATTCAGATGCCGAAGGTTACCACGATTTGCATAGACGGATGGGTCAATAGCAGGTACGCTCACTCCCTCTCGGAATTCCTGCTGTCCACTGTCAGCTCTCTCGTCAATCTTCTTCTCCCTTACAACGGCGAAAACGGTCATAAGATCTTTTCGGTTCTCAATCTCGAGAAATTCGAAAAGTTATCCGCCTTTGGCGTAGGAATACGAAATCTCACTCGTATTCTGAGCACTTCTCTCGATACGCCACCTCTCCTCTTTCATCCATCTCTGTCGCTTGTAATGTTCGGCCTCGACGCGCACAACCGAAAGGATTGTTTTAAGTTTCGAAAGGAGTACGTTCGAACGTTGATACATCGCTTGACGGGATCTGCGAGCCTGTTCTCCAAGCTCGTGATCCCGTTAGAGTGGACCGAACTACAGGATCTGTGGGTCCAGGCTTGCGAGAAATTTGACCTGGGTGATGGATTTAGCAAAGAGGATCCCCTTCCTTGCTACTGGTCTGTCCTGAATCAAGTCGACAAGAGTAATATTCCCATCGAGGATCGGAATGGAGTCGGAATAAGGGAGGGAGCTGGTGCTATTTTCGCTGAGCGAATGAGAGAATATTCGGAGAATCCGGAATATACAGAGCGGAGATGGAGTTGGATTGAGTTATGGTGCAAAAGTACGTTCGTATATACAACTTACTCTTGAAGGCGCTTACTTTATTCCTAGATTGGAACCATTGGGACTATCGTACGGAATGGGAGGAAGAGGACTGGCCTTAAGTTCGCAATACTACATCTGATAAACTTATAATCCGACTGTAGTGAGCGTTTGTTCTTCTCTTTCCATGGTTATATCGTCAAAACAATGGATGATATAACGTTGAAGCAACTCGACGATATTATGGCTACTGATAGGACAATACCGAATCATTCAACACCATTCGATAATCTTTCCTGATTCACGATTCATCTGCCGCAGGTGTACAGTGGATGTCTATTGTTGTATCCAGAGGTCATCATTAGTTACACAAATTTGACATAATTGAGCATCAGTATAATTGCAATCAAGGACCTTCAGGCACTCACATTTTGCGTTCGTGATAAGTTCGATCTGTTTCAATCTAATTTCCTGACTTGTTGTGTATTCTCTCATTGTGCTTGCAAGTCTAGCACCATCTCCCTCTCGAATGCTTTCTCCAGTTCTGTCCCGGATGGGGATATCATGCTTGTCGAGGCAATTAAGGATAGACAATGGAGAATATCTCCTGTAAGAGGTCTACTGGCAGTTTCCTACGTGTAGATTCCATCAATTTGGCTTTTCTCAAGGGCATTGCCGCGACGCGATGATTGACGTCGGGGGCAGAGGACTTTTACCATTCTCAATCTCTGGGCCCGGGTATATAGCTCAAGGAATCTAGCTAAGCATATATGTATCTGATATTCTTATTCCACTCATTAATGCTTCTCTTACCTTCCGGGTGGACATTCGATAGGTTCTACCTCGACGCAGTGTAGGAAGCCAGACTTGGCGCCGTCCTCATCCAGCTGCGATCCAGGCTTTCAACCTTAGATCGCCTTCTTACTAAATTTATGCACCTATATCATGTCGGACGTTTATATGCGACCTGCAGCCTCTGCTGATGTCCTCCCGGTGGAAATGTGGCGGGAGGTATTCGCTCATGCCGTATTCCCTCCCCTCCTACCAGGCCAAAATGCATCCATATTTGATGATATTGATGTATTTGATCATCCTTGCAAACTATACTCCTCTCAGCTAGCAGTAAGGACAACCCTTCAACTTGTTTGTCGCCTTTGGTACGAAATCATCAAGTGGGATAAAAAACACGGCACATTCTTTATAGATGCCGCGTCTATCAGCGAGAGTTTACTCGAAAGAATTCGTCTGGCACGCAGGCTAGAGATTATCAATCGTTGGACCAGCTATTGTTGCAAATGGCCCTGCGTGCTCACCCGCCGACCCTCTGGGAGATGTCCATCCGGCACCTATACTTCTCCAAAGTACGAGCAGAACGCGCAAGGCACAATCTATTGCCCTCGGGAGGCGTCCTTTGGTGCGGAGATATTGAGGTTATTGGACGACAACCGCGACGCCTCCCAGTTGCTCAACGGGTGTATGAACCTCCGCGCACTCTCTGTACGCTTCACTGGATTCCGGTTGGTCACTAGCGGGACAAACTTCGTGCAAAGCCATTTGCAACAGCTTTCTCACCTTCATTTAGATGGTGTACAGGACAATGGCGAAATCAATGTCCTGTACTTACCTCGGTTGAGGTATCTGAAGCTTACAATGGACCTTCGTTATGGTGGTATAGGCATATTTCCTCTGGAAATAAGAATGCCGAACATGACCACGATTGTCCTGGAAGGGTGGGCCGACAGTAGGTATAGATCGTCAATCGATGCTCTCCTATTATCGACTACTCACTCGCTAATCAACCTAATCCTCACCTACAATGGCGAAAACGGCCATGCGATCTTTTCGCTCCTCAACCTCCCAAAGTTTGAGAAGCTTTCGGTCTTCGGCTTTGGAATACGAAATCTCTATCGAGAGCTACATAGAGAGTTCGTAGCTACCCCCCTACTACCATCTTCCTCCCCCATATCCTTTGCCCTCTTCGGTCTCGATTCGCACAACCGGAAGGATTGCTTCCGGTTTCGCAAAGGATACGTCAGCAAACTGACCGATATCTTCACGAGGCGGGGCAAATGGTTCTCCAAGCTCGTCATACCACTAGAATGGTCAGACCTACAGGACCTGTGGGTGCAGGCTTGCGAAAAGTTTGACCTAGGTGATGGGTTTAGTGAAGATGATCCTCTTCCTTGCTACTGGTATGTCTTGAACCATATCAGCAAAAGCGGTGTTCCTGTTGAAGATCGGAATGGAGTTGGAATGGGCGAGGGAGCCGGGGCGATCTTTGCCAAGAGGATGGAAGAGTATTCTGATAGCAAAGAGTATACTGCGAAGAGGAGCGATCTCGTGAGGACTCATTGCAAAAGTATGTCTTGGGTGCTGTTGGTCTTGTGCCTCACTCACCTATTATTCATAGACTGGAACTCGTGGGACTATCGTGACGACTGGGTAGAGTCTGACTGGTCCTATAAGTGAACTCGATAGGCCACGTATTAGATCCATATCTGATGCGCCTCGGAACCAAGTATTCCTAAGGCGTTGCGAAATCCCCCAGTGCATAAATATAGATTCTGTAATACTTCTTTATAATCTCCTTGTAGCCCAATTGCTCGCTAGCAGATCGAAGATGCAGGTGGTGTTTCAGGGTTAGAGCCGCTTCCAAATCTGAATTTCCTTCAACCATTCTGACAGCGCAACGCTATTCGCTTCCTATATCGTGCATAATTATTCTTAACTATCGTCGTCGATGTCTCAGCCTGGGACAGCGATACAAAACCCTTTGCTACTGGAAATAGCAAACCTCAAGGCAGCTCTGGCAGGGTACCAGGTTCGACTCATTAGTCCCCCCTCTCATTTTCAAAGCACTCATTCACCGGTTTAGAATGCTGCAGACGCTGCCAATCTCAATCTGGCAAAACAGGCGTTTGAGGCATCAACGATCGCAACTCATTGTAGCACTTTGGAACAAGAAAATTCCCTTCTGCGGACCGAAGTTGCACTTTTACGCTCCCTTCCAGAGGCGGAAGTACCCACCTCTGCTATTCAAGTGTCCGAGCTGACCCTCGCGTTACGTCGCGTTTCGGACCAGCTCAACCTGTCAGAAGATGCGCTCCGAGATCAAACCGAGCAACTTTCGCGTGCATTAAACGCAAAATCTCAAGCGAAGCACGAACTTGAGGGAGCGTATGCGCTTGCTGCGCGGTCGAGAGGTCGAGAGGAAGAGGCCAAGACTCGAATTCGCCAGCTGGAGCTGGAGGTGAAGAAGAAGGAGGAAGAGGGGAAACTTGCGGATTTGGTCGTGAGAGAATATGCGGATCTCGTACGGGCGATCGAGGGAAGATCGAGGTTGTCACTCCCTCAATCATCGACTGCGGTTGAGGGAAGTAGTCCCGAAGGATCTGCTCACTCAAAGGAATCAAGTTCCGGATCCAGTGCGGCCTATTCGCATTCAAGATCATTGTCCACTCAAACCGAGCTGGCTGGAGCGAAGCCGATTGACAAGTTGAACGAAGGACGAGCAGGCCTACAGAGGCTGCTATCCGAGTTTCACGATCAAACGGAGAAAATGGAAGAGCAGATGGAAAGGTTGCATGGCGAAGTGGAGACGTTGGAAATGAGGTTGAGGAGTAGAGAGCAGACCTTGTCCGATACTGTTGTGGAGTTAGCGGATGTCAGAAGCAAGCTCGCCACCGCTCAACGAGAGGACAAATCTGCAGCCAAAATGGTTGAAAGGTACATGTGAGTGCTCTCTTCCTATCATCATCTCTATTCGAGGGAGATCAATAAGTGACTTCGTTACAGGGCTTTCTCCCAACAGTCAACCAATTTGCTACAAACAGCACTTCAGAATCAGAAAAAGAGACACGCCGCAACGGTTGTCACTTATGATCGCCAAATTGCCGCGTTGAACCAAACACTCGATCGTGAGAAAGAACTTACCGACACTCTACGAGACCTACTGGGTAATCTTACCCTGGAAATTTCACGAGAGAGCTTCGGAAGGAGGAGAGAGATCTCTCTACGACTCGCTCTTCTCCGAAGAGAGCGCAAAATAGCGACTATGATAGAGTCGTGGATCGATCTCATGGAGCGACAGAGCGAAAGCGATAGTCTTGCGCTTCGCGTGGAGGAGGCAAGACATATCTTGTGTATCCTCCGCGAGGATGACGATACGGCCGTTGACAGGGCCGAAGGTGATGATGCAACCATCAACGCTATAATGCTGGAGGTGGATGATTTACGGCGCCAACTGGAGCAAGAGCTAGAAAGGAGATTGGAATTGGAAAGAATACATGCGTCAGTGACGCTCAAGAAGGTGGAAGATACGGCCACACCAGGGGATAGTTCTCGAACCCGGGAGGAGCATGCCTCCAAATATCCGCAGATGGCTCCTATAACTCCAACGAGAGAAGAGATTTCGACGCCTGAGCCGGAGCTACCACCAAAGGAGGTACATAACGAGAATGGGCTTCAGCGCCAGTCAACGGAAATCGTTATCCATGATCCTAATCCACCCGTAAAATCACTGGAAGAGGAACTTTCCTCGGCTATCGAGCACCCTGTATCGCCGCAGCCCGCCCACCATACCATATCTCCCGAGAATCAAGCACCCGAGTCCGACGCTGAGACGTTGGCGGTAGTACAAGCATTGAGGAAGAAAAGACCTCAATACTTGGCGTTACAAGCTGCCTTCGACGGCTGTCACGAGTCGATATCACAGGTTCAATCCTCCATACCTTCAGCCGAAGCCGAAATACCATCCATCTCGAAGTACATCGACGCGGCGGTCGAACGACTCAACGACTATTGTGAAGACGCTCGAGTGGAGCTGGAGATCCTGATCTCAGATGAGGCTAGGATTTCTCAAGGTTACGAGACGCTTCTTCAACTTAGGGATGGAAACCCAGATCCGTCTGGTTCGATGGGAGCATCACCCATGAAGCAGGATACCTTACAAGAAAAGATCAAGATGTTCATCGACGGTAGCGAACCATCAATCTCTAAGGCTATATCCCTCTTTGAGGAGAAACTCGAAAATCTGCAGCACGATATTGCGATAATCAAACGAGTCGTCCATGAAGACATGATGTCTTCAGAGGGTGGCGATGTCATCTTATCAAACTCAACACAACTGGAAGATGATACGTCGAATTCGAATGAAAATGAAGAAAAGACGAGTGGGACCGGTCTGTCATGGCGCACGATTGCGAGTTCTGTCCTCTCGCCGAGCGGTCGTTCCTCCAGTCCTGCACCCAAAGATGTCCCACCATTTACGAAGACAGGGAGAATTCAGCCTGTTTCTTCCTCCCGTGCCAGAGCATTTTCATCCTCTACGCTTCACAAAGCTGCTTCGCCTTTGCGCGCAGACGACTCGCATCCTCTGAACCATCTAGGTCTGAGGGTCGCAATGCCAAGACTCCCATCCCCTTATCGTCACTCTCCTCACTCCTCGACTTTCAATATTCACTCGCCGTTTCCTATAATGACTCCGCGCACATCGGGATTAGGTGAACCCAAATCGGCGCCACTCTCTCGGGTCGGTTCGGGAACAGCCTGGTTCAATCCTGTGGCATCTCCCGGCTTTGTACGATCGAGAACGATGTCAAATGTCCATGCTGTCGGTTTCGGTGTTGGGATGACCATCAGTCCCCTCAGTCCACCTCCGGCGCATAGTAGAGAGGGAAGCAAACTATCAGATGGAAAAGCACCTGTAGGTCCCAAGCAGGATATAGGAGGGGCTGATGGTACTGTCGAGGTGTCTCAGACCGAATCTACGACTCCCCAAAAGGCCGTTGCGGACGATGTGGAATAACGATGCATGTATATTATTTTTCGACTGTAGCTTATAGTTTGTTTTTCTTTTTATAACGCGGACGGGAGGAACTGCGCATTGATGTCGTAGCTTTATTCTTGGCATGCTTTTGAGTGAGATCTA
>WSTO01000441.1:0-13046 GCA_019627685.1 Serendipita sp. 399 | reverse complement strand
GGCGCCAATACCAATAGCTGAGGCGTTGAAGCTACTAGATGCATCAAAGATTGCGTTGACGTGGGAAAGGTATATAGGATCTGTAGACTTGGCTTGATAAGATACTACGTCCTTTGCGGCTGGAGGCGATGGCCGAAGAAAAAGGCCGGTGCTACTCACTGAAAGCTGTAGAGTTTTTGAACTGCTTCAACTGTCTCCTGGGAGTATATTCTTCGTGCTCCGTGCCGCACGGTGTTTTTAGGATTTTCTAATCATTGTCTTGATTTCGGGGGCGTTGAGTAGGTTCACATCCTTACCACCAATCGTCCAGGTGGCTCAATCCTTCCTTCATATCATCGAAAGATACCCTAAATTGACCCTCATGGCCTAGGCTTTGTCGAGGCTCGCACGAAGTGAAGTGTCGTAAGTTGAACCATCAAGGCAAGGTTCAAAGATAACGATGCATAGAGGGGCCAGGCGACGAGCTCTGCGACCATCAATAAAGGTAGCACATAATTTGTAAAATCATAAATGGATTCCATAAAACCACTAAATCAACACAAGTCTAATCACATATTCTGCAA
Source organism: Serendipita sp. 399 (assembly GCA_019627685.1). Classification (NCBI taxonomy): domain Eukaryota; kingdom Fungi; phylum Basidiomycota; class Agaricomycetes; order Sebacinales; family Serendipitaceae; genus Serendipita; species Serendipita sp. 399. Next base: position 12,483 of record WSTO01000441.1, on the reverse strand, counting down.
ATCAACAGCATCCTTCATCGCTGGAAGAGTCACGGAGACACATCCACAGCTTAAGTCCAACTACTCTTCACCTTCCTCAAATCGAACGACTCGCAAGATATCCACAATCGCGGCATCCGCTTGGGTAATGATTCCGTGTATTGCTAGACTAAGCTTCTCCGCCTCCTTGCATTTGATGACGAGCTCTTCCATTTCCTTGATCCCCACCACCAGACGTCGCACCATTTCCAGTATCAGGTCAGGGTCTCTCCCTAGCGCCACCCATACAACCGATCGGGCCTGCACTTCTGGGATGGCCTCCTTGCATCCGCAGAGTAGCTTCAAACTTTCGAGGCAAGGAGTACGAAAGGTAATGTGTTTTAAGGCACTCACATCACCTTGAAGAGTGAGCTTTCTGAGAGTTGGCAGCTTCAGTTCCCGTTTCCTTGCTGTAGGAGATTGAGTCAATGGCCCGTAGATGCGTGAAATTGTCAACTCTTGTAGTGTCCTGCAATCCGAGATAATATCCAACTTGTCTTCTTCTTGATGAAGGTCAATGTCAGCTGTTAATAGATGAGGAGGGCTGGGTATCGTGGGTATCGACCCCAGTCCATAAGGATCACGGAAAGTGAGATGTCGAACGGCACTCAGATCTGGGAAAGTTCCCTCGAAGAGGTCATAATCGCTACGCCATAAACCGCCATCGAGTATAAAGGCCTCCAGATTGGGGGTAGGGTACTTGAAAGGGTTCCACGTATTCTCGCTGATAATCTCCCAATCTCCGAGCGGTGAGAACTTGAACGACTTCCAGCGACGCATGTGAACTCCCTCCGGTCCAATGATTGCCTGGACCAAGTTTTGAACTTCATCACTCCGACGGTTATAGCCCTCATCTTCACCATCCCACTCTGCCTCATATAAAACGCCGATGACTTGCTCAATAGTATCACTGAACCGTGGAACTTCGTTCTGGACGACCCCAAGAACGGATGCCACATATCCAAATGGACCCCTGCATTCGGTCATGTTAAGGCTCACATGAAGAAAGGATTTCTGACTACGTTTTATGCAGCTGTTAATATATGAGGTCGATAGATTGTTGGACTCTTCGAGCATCGTGTCGATTTCAATGCTGATATTGCACCATAAGGACAGAGTACAGGCGACCAACGAGGAGATTCGCCGGTCAACGACTAAGAGTGACTTGAGGTTATGACTCCCGTCCTGGACGAGTATTCTGAATATTTCGACCATAATCTCGTTTGGAAGCCGATGGATGGGGGATGGTTTCGTCATAGACTGTCCTCGTTGTATTAAGGAGGTGACGACGGTTGCATATCGCTGAAGAGTCTTGCTCAAGTTCTGCGAGATTTCGCATATCGTCTGCTGGAAACTCTCAACGAGGAACATGGCGTCTTCCAGCGGTCCAATGGTCGATCTAGACGACACGAATGGAAATTTCCGTTTAGGATCGTCGAGGGTGTTCATAATCTATGAATAAAATAAAATAAATATTCTGGTTATGGGAATGAAAATGACGATGGAAAGCAGCAGGGGAGACTGTCCCTTTGTTGGAGACTGGCTAACCTTCAACTGATTGTCTAAGAGGCTTAAGGCCTCTTTCAATTTATCGAATGCCATCAGGAGTGTATATATATATGCATGGTTTACTGAATCGTTGTCAAAGGTGGCGCGACCGGCAATGAAGTCTGCTCCAAGATTCAAGCTATCAAGGCGACATGGCTCTCTCTCCACGTTCCAGCCGCTCTGTCTCACTTTGTGCGCATAGTGCTCTGAGCCATATTCTCGGAATGGGGACGAAAGGGAATAGATACAGGCCGGCTCAAAAGGACCGGTTGATAAATCAGTTTGAGCAACAAGGATGCACATCATACATTTGGATAAACAGTGACACAAGCTCTTATGTCTATACCTGGATCGCCGCAGCCTGATTGGCATGATGTTGGGCCCTGGCACGAGCAGTCTCTGCGTGACCTTGGTTCAAGGCTGCCTGTGCAGGATTCTCTAGTGCGAGAGCCTCGTGCGTATGAGCAATTGCGCTGTACCGATGTGATTCGGACAAATGGCCTTCTTTCGCCGCCACCCGATCTGATCGAGCCGCTTCAGCAGGGAAGAATTGCGCGGCGTCGGGGTGCGCATCTGCTTCGGTTCTACATCTCGCCGCTCGAGTTTTTGAACGTGCTGCTGTGGCGGCGTGTGAGCGCTGTTGGATAGTGTGAGCAGCTGCATGAGTGCGGTGCTGTTGTGCTGTCTGGCATCGAACGAGGTGTGGTGCCTCTCGTGCGTGTTCTTCCTTTGCTTCTTCGTTGTGGTGGATCGCTTCAAGTTCCGAAGCTGGTTCGGCTTGGTTGTATGGGTCGTATGGGCTCCATTGACTCTGTAAAGTATTTTAGTTTCGCCGTCTATTTCTGATAGAAAGGATCTCACCTGGATACATTTGATTTCTCTCCGTGCTTCACGGGTACGGCGACTACGACGGTAGATGTGACGGCAAGGACGATGGCTAGAATGGAAAAGCGCATGATGAAATGAGTTGATAGAACAAAAGGATAAAGGTATGAGACAAAAGAAGGAATGTTAGATAAAACATTCGCTTGGAAAGCAGTTGAAAGAATAAGAAGGTGAAGAAGAAGTGGATGAAGACAGAGGAAATGAGAACCAGTCTGAAGATCTGGAGTATAGCGAAAATCCTCTGCTTTTATAGGGTGCCTGGAGTGGACAAGGTGCAGAAGCTTGCGACAAAATCCTATGCCTGAAACTAAGTCGCTTGCCACCACATGATTTCGTCGGAGAGCATAGCGCTGAAAGAAGTAATTGTCTCGCCCCGAGAAACCGAGCATGAACGAGTGTATCCATTTGAAGCGAGCTCAACGCTCAATGGTCTGAGCAAGAAAACTCGTGTTAACATTATTCTAAGCAATCAACTTCAAATAATCGAGGGGGACATGCGCGGCTTTACCTTGTTCGGCAGTGTGTACACCTTGAATGACGCCACAACCAATCGCGCTAAAATCTCAGGGACACTGGGGAATTGATATCGTCACCGGTGAGATTAAAGATAAGAGACTGCAAAGGCTGTCAATGCTGTACGATGACTGCCGCTTGCAAATGGAGGCAATGATTGGTGAAAACACGTACATGTCACTCACCGGGTGTCCCGGGACCAGGTGAGATGGGGAACAGTTTAAGTAAGCGGTCAGTTTCGATAGCCTCTCGGGAGGAAGCGATAAAAGCTGTTAATGAACGACCCACGCCTATAAAAGCCATAATTGATGAAAACCCGCCGCCTTGCCTGATTCGCTCTCGATGACCAAAACGACATATTCCGTCGTGAGCAAGAAATTTGTCGTGATTCAAGGATTATTCCCTTTATTTCGTAGGTTGTTGATGATCATGGTTGCCAGCAAGCTTCGGACCTACCAGCCTCAACGGTCGTTCAACCTGGACGCTCGACCCTCCGACCATGGGTCCGTTGTAAAATTTTTCGGGTTGTACGACTACTGCAGTAAGATACGCCTCTTATCCACCATTCAAATTAACTCATCAGCGAGAAACTACCGTGGTTGGCCCAATCGACATCCCCAGTCCACCCATATCGATACTCGGGGGTCAGTCACGTGCATAATCGGGTACATTCATCCATAAAAAATGACATCGGAAGCAGGAGACCTCCTATAAATCACTATACTCGTACAACATGCATCTACGGCTCATGTCGCTGTCCAAGCTAATGCATATTGCAGTGAGCCACTGATCCTAAAGACGAGCGCTGACTTCCATGGATATCATATGTGACCTCCCGTCGTAAGGGGAGCGAGTTTCCTCTACACAAGGTCAACAGAGTGACGACTGTCACACAAGGTGAGTAGTTGGCCTTCTGATAGATGGAGAACCAACTATCTGACGTTCTCTCAGGCCGAAAGACGGAGGAAATGACTACACTTCTAGCATGCTCAGCATGCCAATCGATAGGGGTCGTACCCTCCCTTATGGGCCATTCGAAATCGCTTGGGCATTTCTGATAGATCTGTGTTCAGAGGTGATTAGCGGTGAGCTATGGAGCATAGAAGAGGTGGGTTGGACAAGCGTTACAAAACCTGGGCTGACCGTTTCTTGATATCCTCTCCAAGCGATAGTCAAAGGAGAACCCGCTGGCCTCTGGATTCTTCGAGGCTACTGCTTCGTACAATGGAGGGCGACTTGGATCGCGAGAGGAGCGACTAAACGATCGCTTCACCAAGGCAGCGCATATGCCGTGCGGTAGACAATCCTTGCATAATGTAAAAGAAGGAAGGAAATCGAGATATAAAATGATAGTAATGATGACAATAAAACACCTCGCATAATGGAATTTCGAGCGACGTGAAACTCTTGGAAGGGGGAAGATGAGAACCAGTCTGAGGATCTGTGAAACTATGATACCTATTTTATATCTTATATCGGAAAAAGCGCAGGTTACGGTTACCGGACTCTACATGGGAATGTCCAATACACCGTCGCCAAAGTGAGCTGGTTGGGGAGACTCACCTCTCGCCATGCATGGTCTCGACTTAGATGAGATATTCGGCAAGAAAATATGTTTTCATAGTCAGGGTGGTATCTACCGTGTACCAAACCGACCATCGACTGTCAGTCAGACAAGAAAAAACTATCTTTTCAGTCGTTGCCGATCTGAACTACGTCAAGAGTGGCATCGTCCAAAATGATTCGGATCACCATTCGAGTCTCTACGACCGTACCTTCCCATCGAGTAGCCACCTCACGTACCGCCTGTCCCACAATGCCGGCCATTTCCTCTTCCGGGCATACGAAGACGAGCTCCTCCATCTCCTTGACATCTCCAATTAGGTATTTCAAAAACGCCGTCGTCAATTCGAGACTCTCCACTTCATCTGCATCGGGTGCCCATACCATCGACCGAGCGCGTAATTTTGGTAAACCTTCCTCACATCCACAGAATAGTGTCACATTGTTAAGGCAAGGGGTCCGAAATTTCACATCTTTCAAAGCACCTACGCTACCTCCGAGTGCGAGCTTCTTGAGAGATGGTAACTCTACATCTATTGGACTCTTCTCGCTCCTCCAGTCTTCAAGGTATCGTTCAACGTCGGTGATTGTCAACTCCTGCAATGCCCTACAGCTCGAAAAAATATCCAAGCCGCTCAGGTGTGACAAACAGCTGACAACAACAGTTGTCAAGAGATGGAGAGAGAAGGATGCCAGTCGAAATTCCGAGGTATTACTGAGGGTGAGATGCCGAACAGCGGTCAAATTTGGTATATCGTCGTCGAAAGTATCGAAATCGTCAAACTCTTCAGATAGAGAACCTCGGAGTACAAATGTCTTCAGATTTGGCATCTTGTATTTGAGGAGTGGCCATAGTTTGTCTGAGGCGTGATAATCGGGCTCAGATGTCGAGAGCTTGAGCGATCGCCAGCGCCGGGCATGAAATCCCTTCTTCCCTGCGAGCGCCTTTACCAAAGAGTCAAGTTTATCTAACCGACGGGTGAAGAACGCCTCTTCGTCGAGCCCATCAAGTTCGCCTGCAATGTCTATCGCGAACCCGATGACGTCGCTGAACCGCGGTACCTCCTTCTTGACAATTTCGAGAATGGATACAGCACAGCCCGAAGTATCAGAAATATCGGCCAAATCCAGATCGATGTTCAAGAAGGACTTTCCACTATACTTGATGCACGACCGAATATACCGAACCGAGAGATTATTGCATTCTTGAAGCGCTTCATCAAATTTGATGTTGATATTGCACCACAAGGACGGAGCAGTCGTGACCAATACGTGAAATCGCTTGTTGACAAGCAAGAGCGGCTGAAGGTGGTGACTTCCATCTACAACGAGAACCTGGAAAATCTGGATCATGAGTTCATTCGGAAGCAAGGCTACGGTTCGGCGGCGGCTCGAAATCGAGGAGTTGACCACGGTCAGATATCGCTGAATTGCATCGCATAAAGACTTTGATAGGTCGAGAATGGCTTGCTGGGAACTCTCGATGAGGGGGATGAAGTCTGCGAATTGCGTGGTCACCGGCGATTGCGCCGAGACGGAGATATCCTTTTTGGGATCTCCAAGCATATCTAAGCTCTATACAAAATATCAAGGTTAGAATGTATCCTTTCTTCGACAGCAACGGCGATGACGATGATGCCTAGTCCTTTCCCTTTGTCTTTGAGAACTGACTGACCTTTAAAAGGGTAGTCAGCAGCTCCAGGGACTCCTTCATGGCACTGAATGACATCCTAACAGGACTAGATGTCACCAACACTTGCGCAGTGAGGAAAGCCAAGCGGACACGGACGTTGTGGTACTGGTTCAAGGTGCGGCCTTCATCTGCAACTGTCAATAAAGGCAGCATGTAATTCGTGGAATCATAAAATGGATTGCATAGAATTACGAAATCAGTACAAGTTCAATCACATATCCTACAAATCAACAGCATTCTTCGTCACCGGAAGGGTCACAAAGAAACATCTAAAGCTAGAATCCAACTACTCCCCAACTTCGTCGATTCTAACGACTCGCAAGGTATCCACAACGGCGGTATCAGGGTGAGTGGTGATCTCGTGAACTGCCAGACTGAACCCTTCCACTCGCTCGCATTTGATGTTGAGCTCCTCCATCTCCTTGATCCCCACCATCAAACAATTCAGAAACCTTAGCATCGGTTCGAGACCGTTCTTTTCTTGTGACACCCATTCAACCAATCGGGCGCGCACTTCTGGGATCCCCTCTTCGTATCCGCAGAGTAGTCTAAAACTCTCGAGGCAAGGAGTGCGAAATGCGATATGTTGCAAGGCACCCACCCGTCCTTCAATTGTGAGCCTCCTGAGGGATGGGAGCTTCACATCCCGTTCGCTTATTTCAATTGGAGGGTAGGTCCATGGCACGTCGACGTCAGTGATTGTCAATTCGTGGAGCGTTCCGCAATCTGATAGAGCACTCAGATTGTCTTCGTAACGACCAAGTGCAATGACCGCTGTCAATAGATGACGAGAGATAGGGACCGACTCAAGTGCATGAGGAACACGTAGCGTGAGGTATCGAAGGGCAGTCATATCTGGGAAACTTTTGTCGAAGTACTCGTCCGTCCATAATTCGCCATCGAGTATAAACATCTCCAGATTGGGGGTAGGGTACTGGAATAGGTCCCATATGTTACCGCCAATATACGCCAAATCAGCGGGTGGTGAGAACTTGAACGATTTCCAGCGACGCATATGAACCCCTTCCGGTCCCACGATTGCCCGTACCAAATTTTCAACTTCATCAACCCGACGGATATAAGCAGCATCGTCGCCATCCCAGGTCGTCTCCTCTAGAACATGTATCGCTAGCCCAATTGCATCACTAAACCGTGGAACCTCGTCCTGGACGACCCTAAGAACGGATGCCACGTATTCACATGGGCCACAGCATCTGGCCATGTCAACGTTCACATGGAGAAAGGATCTCTGACTGCGCATTATGCAGGTGTTGATATATGCAATCGATAAGTTGTTGGATTCTTGGAGCATCGCGTCGATTTTGATGTTGATATTGCACCATAAAGACGGGGTAGAGGCGACCAAGGAAGAGAATTGCTGGTTGACGAGTAAGAGCGGCTTGACACTATGAATTCCATCTTGAGCGAGCTTCCCGAATATTTCGATCATCATCTCATTTGGAAGCCGATGAATGGGTGAGGGTTTCGTCATAGACGGTCCTCGTTGTGTCAAGGAGGTGACGAGGGTCGCATACCGCTGGAGAGTCTTGTTCAAGTTATGCGAGATCTCGCAGATTGTCTGCTGTAAACTTTCGACGAGTAACATAGCGTCTTCCAGGGGCCCACTGTTCGATCGAGATGACACGAATGGAAATTTCTGTTTAGGATCGTCGAGCGCACCTATGATCTACGAATAAAATAAATAAATATATGGATTTGATGACGATGATGACGATGATGACGATGAAAAACAGCAGCGGAGATTGGCTCCTTGTTTGGGGAATGGCTCACCTTCAACTGAGTGTCTAAGACTCTCAAGGCCTCTTTCATTCTGTTAATTGACATTAGAAGTGCATATGTATTCACAGGATTCACCGAATCGTTGTCGAAGGCGGCGCGACAGACAAATGAAGTTGGCCCCAAGATACAAGCCATGAATGATCCTGTTTATTACGGTGATCGAGGTGACGGCGAACGATGAACTGCCATATCTCCCAAGTGACCAATTATTTATTCTCTGCTTGTTAATCAGATGGCAAAGAGGACATATTTTAACATGAGCTCATTCACCTATAGAACGCGTGACGGCCGTTATAATTGCCAAGACTACTACGACACGTCTGATACTGTTACACAAGGAAGAGGTAGTTTAGTTATTGCCTATCTGAGTTACGTCTACTGTGAATCCCTCTGAAACAATTCGAATCACTAGAGGAGTCTCCACCACGATCGCATCTCGTCGAGCAACTATATCACGTACTGCATGTTCAGCCATATTGACACTTTCCACCTGTTCACATTGGACAACAATCTCTTCTATCTCCTTGATCTCTCCAAGTAAGAGTTGCAAAAACTTCACCATCGATCCGAGATTCTTTTCCGCATTGGGCATCCATACTACTGACCGAGCTCGTAGGTTTGGTAGATCTTCCTCGCATCCACAGAATAGCATCAGAATGTCGAGGCGAGGGGTCCGAAACGTGACATTTTTTAAGGCGCTCACTCTACCTCTGAGCGTGAGCTTTTTGAGCGATGGCAACTCTACATCTTCTGGGCTCTTCTCCCTCCACTGGCCGAAGAGGTATTCGTCAACGTTAGCAATAGTCAGTTCCTGTAATTCCTCACAACCCGAAAAGACATTCAAGGTGCTCCCACGTGAAAAACGCTCGACGACAGCAGTTATCAAGAGATGGCGAGAGAAGGAAGCCAGTTGAAATGCTGAGGTATCATTGAGGGTGAGGTGTCGAACAGCAGCCAACTTTGGGAAACCAGCATTGAAATCGACGAATTCGTAATAGGGGAACTCATCGAACTCGTCAAACAAAGGACCGTGGACTACGAAAGTCTCCAGATTCGGCATCCTGTATTTGAGGAGTGGCAATAGTCTTCTAGTGGAGTGAAAATCAGCTTCAGGCGGCGAGAGCCTGAACGATCGCCAGCGACGTGTATGAGTTCCATTCTTCCCCGCGATCGCGTGCATCAAAGAGCCAACTTTATCCCACCGACGAGTAAAGAATGCATCATCTTCGAGCCAATCAAATCCGCGTATAATGCTTATTGTCAGCTCAATGACGTCGTTGAACCGCGGCACCTCCTCCTTGACGATTTCAAGGATGGACGCAGCGCAGTGCAACGGATCAGCCATATCGGCTAAATCTAGGCTAATGTTCAAGAAGGAATTTCCACTATACTTGATGCACGACCGAATATACCGAACCGAGAGGTTATTGCATTCTTGAAAGGCCCCATCAAATGCGATGCTGATATTGCACCACAAGGATGGAGCAGACGTGACCAACGCATGAACTCGCTTGTTGACAAGCAAGAGCGGCTGAAGGTGGTGACTCCCATCTACAACGAGGAATCGGAATATTTCGAGCATGGTCTCGTTCGGGAGCGAGGCGACAGTTCGATCCCGGTTACGACTCGAAACTGACGGGTTGACCAGGGTCACATATCGCTGAATCGTATCGCATAAAGATTGAGATCGGTCGAGAATGGCTTGTTGGGAGATCTCGATGAGGGGAATGGTGTCTGCGAACTGCGCGGTCACCGACGATTGCGACGAGGCGAAGGAGGTATCCTTTTTGGGATCTCCAAGCGTATCTAAATTCTGTACAAGAGATCAAGGTTAGAATGTATCAATTCCTTGACAACGACGACGACCACGCGCAGTCCTTCGCCTCTGTCGTTGCTGTTGAGAATTGACTGACCTCTAAGCGCGTAGCCAACAGCCCCAGGGACTCTTTCATGGCATTGAATGACATCCTAACAGGACTAGATGTCACGAACACCAGTGTAGTGAGGAAAGTCGAGCGGACACGGACGTAGTGGTAGTGGTTCAATCTGCTCCGACGTGGACCCTAAGGCTCGCAAGCAACTTGTCGGTGACAGAGACGCTAGTGTTATCAGCACGAGTTATAGATCCACGTAATATTTTCGCTAGAGATTAAGAACGAATGATTCGGTCGCAATGCAAGGTCAGTAGCCGTCAGTAGCGTTCAGTTGGGCATGGGGCTTCGCCACCACACCGACAAGCATGCTTATCCGCAACTTCAGGAGGCTGTTGAGTAGCCAAAACATGCGCGAGGAGCTGGGAGTTCTCTAACCCTTCTTGTCTCAAGCGGTTACCTCGAACGGCGTCACACAGAAACATTGCGTGTTACTCTCTACCATAAATAAAAACATAAATAATGGAGCAGTATGTTATCTGCCTTTTATAGTCTGTGGAGCTTGACTCCTCTCTTCCCGGAGGAAGACGTGCTATTGGTGTTACTAGTGCTATTGGTGTTACTAGTGCCATTGCGGTGAGGGAGTCCGCGCTTGTGACGGATGACTGTGCTGTTGTTGGGATTGGTGCCGTTCTGGGTAAGTCCCCGTTTATGGCGGATGACCGTGCTGTTGGTGGTATGACCACCAGAACCACCGCCACCAGTCGTGCTATTTCCTTGGGACGTGCTATTGCTACTCGTGTGGTGACTGGCTACCAAGGGATGAACTCCAGAACGCTTGTGATGAACAGATGATTTTCTACCAGTAGTCGTACGGTTATGGTGAGCTGACTCATCCACCTCGTGAATCAGGCTGCTTGGAGTTGTCTGCTGTTGCTCCGTACTATTTTGGGTTGGGGGGTGAACGATGGCTCTCTCCACCAAACGTACTGGTTGCTTGGCCGCCGTACTATTGGCTCTTTGCCTGCTGATATTGGTTGCTATGCGTCGAACAAGGGCTGGTTGTACTTCCCGCTCTTCTTCTTGGTGGTGATGAAGGTCTTCGTGGGTCGTTTCGTTAGCTTTATGATAACGACCATGGGTTTCTTCAGTGCTATGAGATCGTGAGCTATGGATAGCATGCCATTGCGAAAAAATGCTCACATAGTCAACTCTGACTTCCCTGTATTCTTCACCGGGGCGGCGAGAATGGAGCTCGCGGAAATAGCAAGGAAAATGGTAATCGCAGCAAAGCGCATGGCGAATGAAAATTTGGAAGAACGAAGGAAAAAGATGAAAAAGAAACAAAACAAAACAAAAAAGTTTGAGAAAGAAGAGCTTGCTCGATGACGAAGTGGAAGGTCGGGGTGTAGAAGACAAGGAAGTGAGAACCAGTCTGAAGAACTGGAGCATGCTGATAGCTCCTGCTTTTATAAGGTCTCATTCTCACCAGCTGTGCAGAATTCTGTTGCAAGATTCCGTCTGCGGACAGGACCCGTAGCGTAGCCAGAGTGAGACGGTTCCTCTAGGTATCGATGGAACCCTTGTCTTCTGAGAGAGGCGGAGTACAAGAAATTGAGGATAAACCTGAGATGAGTGACTATCGTATGCCCGAACTGCAGCGCGACCGACCTTCTTGGCAAGAAACGCCAGTGTCAATTGACCACTGCTCGCGCTCCGCTGTGATGTAAACTGCATATACCGAAAGCGTTACACAGTATGGAAGCCATACCTATGAACCGATGTGTCAGTCAGACTTTTACAGACGTTTGAAGCAGCTCACGGCCATTGGCGCGACAATCTCAGGTCGCAAGAGACGGGCAAGGGTGGAATTGTTCAATGGCTCAAGCATTCCAGATCCGATGGATGGTGAGAACACGTTGATGAGTACATCGAAATGAATATATGTCATTTGCCGGCGGAGGCCACTGTCAAGTTGCAGCAAAGTCGCAGAGTCGAAAACGCCAGTCGCCACTGCCCACAAAACCGCACGCCATGCAGCAAGTGAGGTAGTCGAGATCTTAGTGGCAGTCTACGTTCAAACCGTCCTGAAAGAGGTGTCGTAAGTAGCTCGCATGAGGATCCGAGTTGCGTCGACAGACGCAGTTAGAATGTTGAACTTACTACAGACTTACGGTCAAGATCACTGCGCATCTCACTGATTTCGGATATTCGGGTTCTCTGGGATGCAAGAAAAGCCAGAATAAACGTAACCTCGTCCAAAATGAACGGTCTCTAGCCATTGTGGCTGTGCGATTCGAGTGCGTGGCCAATATTGAGCTATTGAGCTTGTAGAGCTTGAATACTGTAGGTATTTCACTAATATGGTCTTGATATTTTAAGTGCTAGTGCATCATTCTCCATCGAGGTCGGCGGCAGAGGTCCAAGAGCAACTCGCTCCCATCTACATCAAGTTCGAGCCAATGGTTCGCCTAAAAAGAAAGCTAAATCACGATGAGACCAATAGTGCATCTAACCATGCACGAAAAGTAGGTTTCTTTCCTGTCTGAATGCGAAAGGTTCCCTTCACTAAATTAGAGTCACCCAGCGAAA
>WSTO01000440.1:0-13073 GCA_019627685.1 Serendipita sp. 399 | reverse complement strand
CAGTGATCATCAATTTCATCACTTTAATCTACCTTTTTGTCCCTGGAGCTGGATTCTGTCTCACTCGATGAGCGCGGTTGAGATTGTCCTTTGTGAGGTTGAGCTGTCAACTCGGTCCTATTGTGGTATTGGATCGATTCCGAGGATAGCCTGGTGTTTTGGCTGGCAACTCCAAGCTGTGGTTGGGTCGCAAAAGGAGCGGGGATGGACGTCCAATGACCAGAAGGAACGTCTCTTTGAGCAGCTACTCGGTTGATCTTCTCGTTCGGAGGAAATCTTATTTCATTCGTGTCGGTGAGATCCGAGTTTTTTGGTGCTCTCTTTTGTTTTTGTTTCTGCTTCTTCCGAGAACCGGACGGTTTGCTAGATGCTTGACCCATCTTATCGATAAGGGCTCCAAGGTTTCTATCAAAGTAGAGTCTCGTCTCTCTCAATGGTGTTTCGTGGACAGGTCCAGGTTCCCTCAAAGGTGGCACCTGGCTGTAGTCGAAGGCACAGGCGGAACCAAGGGCAACGCCTCCTGACAGGTTCTCGGAAAAGAGTGAGATACAGTTAAGGACCGATGCTAAGTTGAAATTCCAATATGCGAGTACGCTTGCTTTGGCTAACTCAATTTCTACACTGTCCTCGTCCGCTATCCTAACCACGTTGTCAAGCGGGGAACTATCTACAAAGGTATGTCTAGTACAGGAATGAGTGAATATACGGAATCATGATGCAAGAAATGACAATAGACAGGCGAGAGGGCCCAATCGAGGGTCGGGTAAGGGGGAAACAGTCTATGACAGCCACCAATGGTCGACCGGATCGGCTTTATTTATACTTTCCAACGATCGTTTCCCATGTGGTTTCTAGTATGCTTGGCCTTCTAACTGGCCCTTAAAAACCAAGATTGTAACATGAGCTTCGCCTATGTGCAGCCCAATAGGAAATGTTACTCACCGGCCTTGCAGTTACAAGGACGAAATTCAAACTGGAGTGTGACCCTTCGCTCGCTACACAGCTGAAGTAGTTCCTCCTTGTGCTCCAAAAACCACGGCTGATGCTCATCGACGACCAAGAGAAGTCTCCCGAGTACCGCATCGTTGAGATATCCGACGATTGCATCGACGACATTCGGACCCGAGTCGTTGAGATCGAGTTTGAGCTCGTCGAGGTCGCGAGGGAGATGAGGGTAGAAATGAGCAAACGTACTTGTAGAAATCTCCAGAGCCCTTATTTTGGAGAGCATATCGGCTAGTCCGTCTGGGGGAGCGGGGATCCATCCCGAACAGGCGATGAGGCCTAAACGGGTAAACTTCCCTGCGGAGCAGATCCTCAGCGCTCTTTGATCGTGGTGAAAGGTCAAATTTTGGAAGTAAAGTTCGTGCAGCATTGGACAGTCTAATAGCCACTCCTCGAGGAAACTGAGCGTTTTCCAATGCGTGCATACGACGGTACGGAGGTACGGCAGAGGGTGAAGAAGGGAGGGTTTGATGTCCAAGAGAACGCCATCGAGGTTCAGATAGCGGAGTTGGGTAAACGTTTGGGTCAATCCGCTGGGCAACGGCGATTCTTCCGCCCAATAGCCGTTCAGCCACAACGAGGTCAGTTTTGAATGCTTTTTGAGCTCTCCTGGCAATTTCCCCACGCGTGGGATCAGTGAAATGGAGCTAGTGTACGGGACCACTATCCCGACTTCGTCCAGCATATCGAGGCAGTTGATTATGCAGAGGAATATACGCATCCCCCGGGGTGGGGATGATGGAGTATTGGTCATGGGGAGTACGAGCGTTCTGATCAAGGGTCGAAAGTGAGGATATTTCTCCAGCGCTCCTAAGAGACGCGAAGCTGTGTCGAAAGAGGCGACCTCGACAGCCGCGTAGACTGCTCTTGTGGCAGGTCCGTGCCACGACTTGCATACTTGTGCGACTCCCCATGAATTGGGAGATATAACCCCTCTTTTGAAGCCGATACAGGGAAAATGTTGAGGGAGATGTAGGAATATGAGTTCCAATAATTCGGGCGGAAGACGATCATTCGCTGGTTTTGATGATGTTGCAAAGCCATCCTATCATCCACAAAGTCAGATTTAGCCTCTTTTGATCCCCCGCCGCCTCACCTCGGTGTCCCCCAACCCGCCGAAATATATACTCCCAAAGGACCGGCTTTTCGGGATCGCCAGAGTTTTCTGGATAGCAGTGGGCTCTCCCATTTTGACGGGTGCGCTCAGTTCTCGTGATAGCCTGAGCGCTATCGGTCTAGAATGTCGCCCGTCGTTGCTGGAGGCGAAGGTTCCGCTTACTTAGCTTTCCTCATTGGGTGGCCCATGGTCGCCACTTGCCTTCGGCCGCCTCTTTCTTCCCCAACCACGGCATCTGCAGGAAAGCTTTAATCACTCGTCAACAAGTTGTCAAATATTGGTCTCAAATATCAGTGCTTCAAGATCTCTCATTCGATCGTCGAGTGGTGGTAGCCTCCAAGTTTTGATGGCATGGCGAGACTCAACCTCTGCCACCTTGATCGCTCGACAACGCCGCTGCGCGTCACAAAGCCCCTTCGCATGCTGTGATGTTTTCATCTCAAAATATTGCCACATCCCACTGGGAACGGTCTTGGCAAACTGGATGTATCACTTGTTAAGAGCGTCACTGCCACAACAAGATGAGTCCGAACGGACTTTAATCCTAAGCAAAGATATTGCCCTCCAATAAATCCATAAATCCATTTGCAAATTCAAGAAGGCGTGTCTCGATCTTCGGAGTCTGTATCGCTTGTCCAATCGCTATGTGGATTGGTGTGTGTTATCGCTCTTGTGCTCTCGTTGGTGATGGTGAGCCCAAACTCACGATACGCACTATCTCACAAAATGACGCTACGATACCAGGTACGGGCTCACCGGAGGAGCCAACTGCAAGAACACACGGCCATTCACCGCCCCCATCGAACCATCAACCAAAGCAAATATTGGTTATGCGGGGTACAAACTGATTAGGCTCAAGGCTCTCTTCAATTATAGGGGCTCTCTTCAATCGCGGAGCAGTCAAGGCATCACTCAGAAGCATCGTTTGTTGCAAATAGCGCTTACCGAGAAATGCGCCGGAACCCAGCAGTGGCTGTGTGCTGCATTGAGTCCGCGGTGGTTCCCATGGAATTTGGGGACGAAAAGGTTGTTTTTCTCATTTATTGGGTAGCTGTGTTTGCGCGCGCCTCGTCCTGAGAAGCTCGAGCTATCATTTTACAGTCTCCCAGCGGAATGCACAGGATGCGCCCAACTGATCCAGCATATAATCCCAGCGTGGTCTCACGGTTGCTTTTATACCTCGAGTTCGCCTCTGATCTGTCTTTCCCTCCTCCCCTCTCTCTTCCCTCCCGAGCCCCTACTTAGTCGGCAATCGAAGCTCGCGACACTGCCCACGATGCAAACGGACGATCATCAAGGAGATAAAACCATCTCCATCTCTCGTCGACACGTAAATGACTATGATCCGGAATCGACCTTCGACCCATACCGAAACAACTCCTATAACAACAGCTCTTATGCTCCGGAGAAGACCCTCCCAGCGCCGATCGCTCAACACCCCCATAGTCATTCGAAGGAACATCGCAGGTTCAGCAAGGGCTGGTGGAAGTCTCGAGATGTATGGCCGCGCCTGACTTATCTTGTCACGGGAATCGTGCTGTGTGTGATTTGGATTGGCGTCATGTTCGTAGTTTTTATTCCATCTATTCTTGCTCAGAAGCACTGATACACCATGCAGGATAGCCTTTGCTGATCAGGAAGTCCGAGCGCAACAGAGAAACAAGGACGTGGCGAGCGCCAACAGGGGAGAAAGTCGCACGCCCTACCAACTCTACTTGAAAGGCACATTGAAGAAATTCGACCCTGTTGAGAGGGCTTTGAGTGAGTGGACGAACCCGCGGGAATGCGTGCATAGGCTTACATCGAGACTTTTTTTTCCTACCCTTTCCCTTTCCGTAGCTGTTTCCTGGAGCGCGTGCTATCTCCATGAGGATAACGTTACAATCAGTGAACTGGCTGATAGTCCAGACACATTTTACCCCATCAATATCTATCGAGACGTCAAAGTCGTGACCGATACCCGCAATATTACTCCAGAACATGTCACCGAGTTGCAAGCCTCTGGTTACAACCTCGACAATGGGTTCCTTCGAATCGACAATACATCCGTCCCTCCGATTGGTGTCCTCGGACAGTGCGTATAATTCGGATATCGTGGATGAATCTTTCTCATTCTGTTATGTTTAGGCACACTTGGGATTCGGTCGATACGCAGATCGACTTTTCGCAAGCTGTCGAGAACAACTCGTGGACCCAACCTTTGTTCGGTTATCCGTTTGATGTCTGGGCTGGACAAATTGTCTTTGCGACGACTGATAGAGGTAAGTTTGGGAGTTGGTCCTTATGCTATCACTGCTTGATTGCTCACTTCGACGGACGACAGCGGGATCGGAAATAGCCAACCTGTCAAACACCTTTGCTTTTGGCTTAGACGGGGCAGTCCTGTCGGATAGCACACGTGCGTACCAGTCTGCAACCTTCATGGTTTTTTATGATCTTAACGCTCGTTACTGGCTCTTTAGTAAACTGGCGAATCTCTCTCACTCCGAATAACACTTGTTTGGTCGACGGAGAGTTTGAGGGATGCGAGTTACACCTCAGCTTCACTGGAAAGAGACCTCCGCTCGTTCGCTTCGCCGCCTTGTTGGCCGTCCTCGTGAATTGGCTGAGCACGATTGGTATCTTTGTCCTCACGTCGGAAGCCGTCATCATGGGACGGATGTACATCCTCACCGTACGTTTCTACTTCTTCCCCTTCATTCCTTTTAAATCCATGATTCGTATCGCTGACCATTTTGCATTGCAGGAAACGGATATTCTGGGAGTCTGCTTCACTGCATTGTTCGCCCTGCCGACTGTCCGTGCGCTCCTACCTGGGGCTCCAGACTTTGGGGCAATCAGTACGTGCCTTGAATCTGTAGAGTGCATGAACCGATACTGACCGCGCGATCGCTGCAGTCGACTTGATTGGAGTGATTCCCAATGTGAGTACCCTGCCCTTTCCTCTCTCTTTCGGTTCTGTTAATTGACCTCTTGGATTCAGATTATCATTATTTCCCTCTGCACGACCATGATGGCCCTCCGAAAGGTCCTGACACGCAAACCAAAGGAGGAATAAGACCCCTCCGCAGCAAAAAAAAAAAAATGAAATGAACTCCAAATCAATCGGACCCCGAATTCCTCATTATATATCGATACTCGAGCAGGTTTCATCGGTGTCCCGTGTGATACCATATTTCGTTATGATGGACGACTCTTCATTGCCAGTTTTCTTTCCCTTCCCCCACCCTCACGTCAAAGCTAATCATTAGCATGCATGCATGAATCTGTGTAAATAGAAACTCTATTTTTTCTGAAAGAATCTCTGGGATTACAAAGTGATAAGTACGATAGTGGATTCACAATGAACGATCAAAGGCCGAACAAGTCTCGATTCCTTCTCAGCATCTCAAACGTCGTCATCGAGATTGCCTAACCAAAGTCTCATCAGCCTCGCCCACCAAAGATCTCGGGGCCACGGGTACCTACATTGGACGGGATCTAAAGAAAAAAGCGCGTGAGCTCATTGAGTACAACCATCAGAACGCCACCAAAATTGCGAGATCGATCGAGAGAGGTAGGATAAAATACGCACATAATAAATACCGCGAACGGCCGCCCCGCGCATAAACGCCTTCCACCCTGCTTGTCTCCACATCTCACGCACCAAGGCGATCATGGAAGCGGGTCGATTAACATCGCCCCCACTCGTCTGCCACCGCGTTCGAACGACTTCGATCGGGTTCGTCACGATGGCCGAGAGCGACATGGCGATTGCGGACGAGGCGGCGTAGCGAGTCGCGAGCTCTACTTCCGTCGCACCATCGCCTTTCGCTTGGGCCGTTGACTTGTAGGGATTGTAGTTTGGTATCACCGCTTTTTTGAAGGTTTCGTATAGTGCCCAATCTGATGGCTTGTTTGCACCAAGAAAGGAACGAAATAGGTCCGAAGGTCGACCTTACTCACATAGCGATACCTGGGGTCTGATAGTGATATGTTAGACACAGCTAGATATTCCTTCAGAATATAAGGATTTACTGACCCGAACACGGCGATCGATACCCAGTAACCCTGGTTGGGGGTGAGTCGATCTTAGTATCAACCCTGCAATCCGACTAGTAGCGTACCCTCCACACGCCTCGATATCCCTCTTTCTTCCAAACATCCTTCAATAAACTCCTTGCTGTTGTATGGCCCTCCCCTCCTCTCTGCAACCGACTCTTCGCGACGTCCATCGGAGTCCAAATGACACCAGAAACCATTTCTGCAGTGAGACCAGAAGCTAAATAGATGGGAACCTGTTTCAACCACGGCACCGTTCGAAGGTCCGGATCTCTGCCAAGTAAAAGGTTTGATATTCCATACTTTGCCGCTGTTCGTGAAAAAACGGGTGGTCAGACGACCGTAACGAAGACATGAAGAAAAAAAAAGGTATTGAAGAAAGAAATACTTACCATCGTAGGTAGTCAAGTAGACTGCCAATGCGGGAATGCTAAACCCGAGAGCGATCGGCAGTCCAGCGTATAATTTTGACAAGGGCGAGCTGCCCAAGAGACCGTTAAGAGAGCGAGGAATTGGTCTGTCAGATGGATATGTCTGTATTCTAACTCTAATGGTGTCCACTGCTAATAAGTGAGTAACACGGTTATACGCTTGCATCATCGCTGACAGGGATGGACGATCAAACGGGATGCCATCGCGCTGCATCCCCCCGCAAATAATAAATAAGGATCGATTAAAGGGCGTTCGTTCTCGCCAACATCGTGTTCGCCCATACAAATAACTATAGGGGATCGCCGTCGTGGTTCAAGTTGGCTTTCGCAACTTACTCCCGACCATCCAACAGCAGCCCCAAATGCGTTATGACTAGCAGTCATATTGGGTGGATATACTCCATAATCAAGTCCTAGGATCTCGAATAGATGCCTGGATGGCAGTCTCGACGAGACGAGTATGGGAATAACTGATTCACAAAGCACACAGCAACATGGGAATCGGGACCACGGTGTCGGCGTGCTTTACCCGCTTACATGCAACATGGTGATGGTAGCGATCAAAGTATCATAGAACTTGGCCGACTGAGAACTCGCGAGTGAGTTCTGCGAGCTCCGCGGAACTTACTGATTCCCACCGCCTACACGCCTACTCTCCACGGGTCTTTCACCATGCTGTTCTCTCATCTCCAACATCAAACGTTTTATCTATGATTTGAATATGAGGACGCTACACCGATGCGACGGGTACCGCTCCTTCGCAGTGCATCTCAATGCTGGAACTTCAAGAGGCCAAGACGCGAATTGTTCGTCTATGGTAGTTGGATTTGAAGAGTTATTGCTACGTATCATCTCCTTCACCAAAGTTAACCAGTTTCACAGACCCCCAACGCTGTTTCACGTTCATGTTCGGCCCCGGTCGGAATCAAACCACCAGATACCTCTATTGAAGGAGCACCATGTAAGAGGCCGTTAAACTGCTACGAGCTCTGGATAAACCGTGTTGGGGAAAGCCTAGTTCTATGGCTTTCTAACACCAATCAGAGCGATCTAATGGAAACGATGGGTGCGGGCATGGCTCCCGCCCATGCGGTCGCGAAGCTCGCCAGCACCGTACAGCGTGACAATCACCGAGGAGGCGGTATTAATTGAATCGAAGAGGTAAACTTGCATCACATAAATGTGAGCATTGTATGGACGTCTATGCTCCGGTTTCGCTCCCAGTACCACTGCACCAACGCCCGTGTACAACGGTGTATGTCAGATCATCTTTTGGTTTATAAGAGACGTGGTTTTACCTCCTTAGCCACACCAGTTTTCCCCTTCTTTTTCTTCGCTTTCTTCTTCTCATAGAGCCTGGTGCTCTCCTGGTACGTCAACCATCGTCTCCATAGGTGTCGCTGACGCCTTGTAGCGTTTATTTTATTTCAACTCTACACTTCAGTTTTTCTGTTCCATTTATTCTCTCCATAGAGCCCGGTGCTCCTTGGTGCGTCAATCGCCATCTCCATAAGTACTACTGACGTCCCGTATTGTTTATCCGTCTCAATGCTACACTCCAGCTTTCCGATTCTATACCTTGAATATGATTTTCGCACGTCTTCTTATCTTCGTCCTTCCAACACTCCTTTCCCTTGCCGCACCGATACCAGTCCCTAATGAGGTGACGCTCCATTTACAAGCGCGTAGCACATCGCCATTGGGCCCTTCGAGCTTCCAATCTCTCCAGAAACGAAACGGAAGGAGTCGCTCGTCTTCGTCGTCTTCATCCTCTCACGTCAGCTCATCGGGCAGCACCAGTGGTTCCAGTCACTATTCGACGCCACCAACATCTGCAGACGAAGGAGAGGAAGGGCATCACAATCATATCGTGAACAATCCGAATAATGTGCATCATGCAGCGATTCACCAAGCGCTGTTGCAAGCAGGGATTCCTCAAGGGCCCCAGCATCAGCATCAGCAGCAACCCAATCACCCTCCCGCGTCACCTGCTTCATCTGCTGGCGGCTCGTCCACTCATTCGAATGCGTCTCACTAAATGGATATATCAAGCTACCATTTGTGCCTTCTTTGGATGGAAATTTCGTTGTTCGGTCGGGAAGATACCTTATTTATGATGATGATTATGCCTGTATTTATATAGCCCATCTGCAGACCCAATAGGGTTCTATGCAAGCGGTGATAATTTATTGCAATTGAGTCCCCGATTGGCATTTCAGCTTTCGGGTTGTATAAATTGTCCATTCTTAGAGGATACAGGGTGAATAAGATATATGTCCCAAATCAATCAACAACAAAGAGGGATTTGTTGGCTTGGGATCATAGCACCCGGTCACCGCTCCATCTCGGGTCTCAAAATGGATTCAAGATCATTCAAGTTTGGAGAGCCTTCCCGCCTCCTTTGTTTGATCATCTCTTGCCATTCATGATGCCATAATTCTCTCTCAATTGGCATATCTGTTTTCTCGATCCAGTCCCAAGGTTTGACACCAGTCAGATGCAGAATCTTGATATCGTGCTTAAACTCCTCCCAAATCTTCGGGAAAACACGCTTTATTCCAAGCTAACGAACGCGGTCAATATCTCACCAGTGTGCGAAATCACAAAGGACTGAAATCTAACCTGGGCATTATAGATGTAGGGTAAGAACGTTATATCTCTCCACCAGTACGCTGTTCCGCTTTCCGTCAACGATCTGAGGTTCTAGCCAGCTTGAACATACGTACCATTCAAGAGGCCTTGCTCCGCAAACACGGTATTATATTTGAACGAAAGCGCAATTTCCAACATGTGATTGAGTAAAGAAACACTGGGCTTGAGCAGTAACGACCCGCAGTTGATTGTAGGTAACCAACCATACCCTGTTGACATTATGAACATCGGATTTGGCAGGATGCGAAACCATAGCACGCACCCATTCTGACATCTCGAGTCGCAGCAAACGGAACGGGGAACGACCAGATCTCCGGGAAGGGTTTGACAACAATCATGTCCGCGTCCATGTAGAAAACTTGGTCAAACTGCTCCAATCTGGGCCAAAATATTTTTCAGATTCAAGGTCGATGAATGGGAATTTCGCAAGAACTCACTCAAATAACCGCAACTTTGTGTATTGGTCCATAAAGTTGTGAGCTGGTGGGCGTCCCGAAGGTGGAGGGATACGAGAGACAGAAACCGTCGTCCAACCGACTTCTTCTAACAATTCGAGGGAGCGGTTCGAGACACGTCCAGGAATATGCAGTAGAACCATGTGCTGAGCGACTCCATTATCTCTTTATGGTTCGTTAGAAGACATTTCAGGCGAGTTATCAGTAGTAACCACGAGGGAACGTACATCATTCCATGCTTTCTCAATGTATGTCCGAGTAGGAGTGCGCCAGGCAGATATCCCTCGTCGTAAAGCGTAGTTGCATAAGCACGCTTTGCGGGGTCCGTCGAGGCGCTCCATGGGTTCGAATAAAAGTTTAGTGGGGACGTGATATAAGCCGTCCCTAGACTTTAAGCTCGTCAGATCTTTGCTCTGAAGTGATAATTCAACCACTTACCTGGAGTAATACTGATAGCCGTATCCCAGAGCGATGAGGGCGACTACAAGCGCTGAAAAGATTGATAATTTTGACGAAATCCATTGGTTTCTTGAAGGTTGTTGAATTTTTACAGGCTCTTTTGTAGTCATGCCTGTTGCCCAAGATTGTGAACGAAAGTAAGATGAGCGAAAGAGGTTGAAAGCGTCGTCGCGGAGAGCAAGATATTACGCGTGGCCGCGATGCCCGGGCGAAATAATTTGGCTTCCAGATGTAGCTGCGCTGCGTCTCTCCCACTGTGTGTAATTCAGGATTTCCCTTGCCTTTCTGGGGTTCACTAATCAAGTTGCCCCTGTTAGTGATGTTGGATCGATTCTGAGGATGGTCGCAGCGTGTTGGCGCAGAGATTGGTGCAACGGTTCGGTCTAAAAGCGGCGCCTCCTGACAGGATGGTCGGAGAACATTGGTACATGGGTAAAAAACGTGTCCAGTTGGGCTACGGAATTCAAATACTTCCATACAGACTGATGCCTATCCCAACCATTTGCTACCCTAGAACGCATCCGTCGCTTCCCAGACACATGTTCCTGCTCCTGAACCCGAACCACCTCCACCTCTTCGCCCTCCGGTCAGCCATCTTGTCAATCTGTCCTTGAGTCTCGCTAGTATCCAAGAGTCAATTTGTGTCCGTGGCAACTCTTTTCGTAACGAACCCCATGTTGATGGCAGAGGAAACCAAATAACAGCACCTAAAGTGCGTAAGTATCAAAGGGACACGATAGGCACAGTGCAAAAGGTACCATTATGCTTCCGAGCTAGTGACAAAAGATAGGTAATTCCGCATATCTATCGTCGTAAAGTCGATCTGGAACATTCGATTTGTAAACAAACACGAATTTATGAGAAGAAAGAGAAATTGCACACCCGCTGCAGGTATGTACGAAACGCCGATTGTTGAGAGACTATTAGTAACCAGATGGAACGGACGTACGAGCTAGTGCAAAATTTGCGTGAAGGCTTAGGTTAGTGCAAGCAGAGAATCGGGAAAACCCATACCCTCTGGATAAAAAGAGGTCAGTTGATTGAAAGAAAGGTCCAAGAAATAAATTCGCACTATCTGAAAAATTCGCGGTCAAACGGGGTGTGATTGATGGGACAGACGGAACCAAAATACGAACCAGCTGTAGCGAAGGTGCTTGTCAGGCTGGATTGGGAGCTCTTATACGTATATATACGCACCTCCTAACGATTCATACATTGCGGTGAGATTAAGAAACGGTTTGAAAGACATAGAGAAGAGGAACCCACCCACTGGATGCAACCGATACAGTAAATTAGCAGAACAACTCTAAGAAGATATGAAAACCACTTACTTGCTATAAATAAGGGATGCCACGAGATGATCAGACCAGTATTTCCTACAGAAAAGGCATACGCACGAACTAAACGCGTAAGAGGTCAATAGGCTGTCCAGGGTGAAGAGAAGCAAACGACACGTACATCCTTTGAAAAACAGGTTGGGAATAAAGGTTAGAAACAAAATTTGAGGCAACAGTGACGAAACAACGCGTACTTTCTGTGGGAGAGGAAGGTCATCATGCTTTCAACAACATTCCAACGAAATAATACGTACCAACTAAAGACAGATAGTAGCCATAGAGTGGTTATGAACGCTAGAAAAAGCCTTAAAGTAGACCACACGTACGGACTTTAGCCAGAGGGTCATAGAATGAAGTTAGAGACATGAACAGACTGACGATACAGCGAAACGACACGTACTTTCTGCAACCAGAGATAAAAATGACGTGATCAAAAGCACAAGGTACAGTATTATTGAGATAGCACGCACTCCCTGAAAGTAAGAAGGGACCAAGAAGTGGTAAGAAACGTAATTTGAGATGAGAACGAACTATTACGCACATTCTACAAGGATAGCATGGTAGATTGTAGCAGTTAGAAATCTTGCCTGACCTCCAAAAAAAGAGTACGTACTCCCTGGAAGCCAGTGAGCGGTTAGAGGAGATACATATCCCGGCACAATGAATCGATACATACCCACTGAAGGAGGAGCAATCAATGAATGATTAGAGATGAGGTAACACATAGCGACACGCACCATCTAAAGCAGACAAGGGATACGGGGTGATCAGAAGAATAAATCAACTCCTAAGCAACGAAGTACGCACTTCCTGAGGGAAGAGAAAGGGTCATGAGCAGTTCAGAGAAGAGGATGACATCCGAGTGAAATAAGACACACCGACTGAAAGAATGATGAAAAAGTGATTAGAGTACAGATTGACACTCCAATGAAACAGTACGCACCGCCTGAAAGCAAAATATGGCCAGGGAAAGTTAGAAAGACAAGCTTAGATTCGGATGACCTCGTACGTACCAACTGTCGGTAGAATATCGTGACAGAGTCAGAAGCACAATCAGAAACAAATGCCGGCTCTGCAACGGAACAGTACCTACAACCTGATAGAAGATTATCAGCGAGCAGTCGGGTGAATGGACTGAATGGTACATACTCCCTGGAAACATGATGAAGTTGGTGACATGTTAGGGACACAAATAGTTGAATGAAAGAACATTTCGCACATTCTTAACGTGCACAGAGGAGAAAGAGGTTAGAAACACTAGTCAATGCTCCAATAAATGATACCAACCCGCTGAAGGCGCAACCGAGACGTTGACGAGGGATCAGTCGTCGATATCAGTACTCTAGCGAAATAATACTCACGGCCTAACAGTATGAAGAGGTTATTGGGCAGTTCGAAGGAAGGAATTGACACGACAATGAATAATACGTACCCACTGATACAACCGGAATGCAAGATAACAGTTATGAAAACACAATGGGATTCCAATGAACGATACGCACCGACTAAAGGCAGAAAACAATTGCAGGGTGGTTAGACATGTAGATCAGTCTCGAACAAGAAATTACGCACCAGC
>WSTO01000438.1:0-13098 GCA_019627685.1 Serendipita sp. 399 | reverse complement strand
GATGTTGTCGATTGCTGGGATTATATATAGGTAGTCGTGCTGGGAACAACGCTAATTGAGGGCGCGCTTCGATGTGCCAATCGCAGCGCCGAAGCTGTGCACCTCTTTACATTCTTATTCGTCGCCAATTTGTCACCATTAGCGCTGACCCTGTTCGACCCAGCACGCTATACCCAGCGTAGATATCGATGCATCCAGTGGGATTTCGGAGCTCAGTTGAACACCACTTGGGACTCATAGCAAGGGATGAAGGCCGGACTAATGGCAGTAGTCGCGATGTGGTCGAAAGCAAGTACAAAGGTCACTTACTTAGTCATGACTTGAGTATAACCCAATCATCGACATTCATGGTACATATTAGTGATTTCAAACACACAAGTACTTGTGCCCTTCAAGCGTATGAACGGGATGAAGAGCCGTTCAGGACTTGCAACAATAGCTCTTCCACTTTTGATAACCGCTGCTGTACCATCGTCTCGAGGGCCGCAATTCTCTGATTGACTTCTGCAAGGTTCTTGGTCAACCGAGAGTCGAGCTCCTCCACCACGTCTTCCACTGGCCTCTTCGTCGCCGCAATTGGGGATATGCGAACAAGAGGGTGCGTAGATGTATGAGTACCATTTGTATAGGTCGTATTCTCCTTCTTGAGACATTCATCGCATATATAGACCTGAGGGTCTATCGAAAGCGGTCAGCGGGAAACGCCGGAGAGTGGCAGATGGAGGAATAGCGTACTACACATAGGACAACACCAACAAGGGAGCTTGACAGGACTACTACAAGAGATGCACAACGTGCTTTCGTTGCCTTCTTCCAAATTGGATCTCGCCCACGAGGCATATTTTCTTGCCGTCTCGACTTTCTCTTTCTTCATCCGCTTGTGCACGACTTTATACACGACTAATGAATCATGAGATGGATTGTGGTCGAACCCACGGTCTTCTTTGGAGACATCAAAGCATAGGTTGCAGAAATCCATATTGTCCCCAAAGTCGGGCGCAATGCATTCCAAGCAAATCATGCGTACGTCGATCAAATTTGCCATACATCCATCGCATCCGAAACCACTGAAACCAGTGTCAGTACACCATCGACCACGAACAGAGGGGGAAAAAAGCGACGGACTAGTGAATGCAGCGCAGACGAGACTTCTCCTCTACAATGGAGGAGTAGTACCTCGCATCTTGAGGTAAAACAGTTTGCTCCAGTGTGTTCAATTCTTCAATCTCTTCCTCTTTCACCCTGTTGTTCGGATGAACTGCGTGGACGACTTCAATGGCCCTGCGTGAACGAATATCGATGAACCGCTTCCGCCTCGTCATTCGCTCCTTCATATAGCTCCACGACCATAGTTTCTTCTGAACCTGGTGACGAACAGCGGAGAGCGCATACTTCCACCGAGCAAGCGCCTTGTTCTCGTTAAACTGCTGCTCCGTATATTTGAATTGATATCCCTCGATGGGTCTCCGACTGAAACTGAAGCTACCGATATTATCTTCGCCTTCGGTACCCCACTGTCCGCTGATGGCTCCAGTGGAAGTGTCAAATGTGCCACCGTACACCCACACAGTTGGCGGTGACTCCGTGGACCCTCCTGCGGGACCAGCTGTTGCATTCGCCGTTGAAGGCGGTTGTTCGTTCACCATGTGGTCTGCTATGGCTCGTCCTGCTGCCTCTTCCACTCCAGTTCCAGGGGCTTCATGCTCTGGTGCTGCTTCTGGTGCTGCCTCCGGTGCC
Organism: Serendipita sp. 399; assembly: GCA_019627685.1. Taxonomy (NCBI): domain Eukaryota; kingdom Fungi; phylum Basidiomycota; class Agaricomycetes; order Sebacinales; family Serendipitaceae; genus Serendipita; species Serendipita sp. 399. Next base: position 11,361 of record WSTO01000438.1, on the reverse strand, counting down.
GCTGCTGGTTCTGCTTCCTTCGCCTCGTCGCCCTTATCTTGACCTTCCCCGTCACCTTTCGCTTCGCCTTCCTCGACGCCATTCTCTGCAGCGTCACCACCACCTCCCTCTCCCTTCTCCCCCTCGCCCTCCTCCTTTTCCTTCTTCTCCTCCTTCTTTTCCTCCTCGGGATCGCGCCAGTTCTTATCCGACCGATAAATCAACTTAAACGTGACCTTTTTGCCACCCTCTTCCGTAGCCATCAGCTGCCCATCAAAATCAAAGAACCCAAACTTATCAAGTCCGACTCCTCGAACCTTGTCACCCTCCGCCTCCGTGACATGCAACTCCATGAGTCCATCACATGTCCCGTCTTCATAGCGGTAACAGTGGCCCGTCCACACCCCAGTTAATCCATCCTCATCTTCCAACTCCATTGCAGGTTCTGTTGATGGTGGTGGAGGAGGAAGATCAGCTAGTTGCTTGTAGGACACAACCTCGATCACTGCTTGCAACGGGTCATAGTTCAAAACGCGTGGTCTGCCCTTTACAAGCTCCTCCTCTTTTACACCATCATCGTAGAGTTTCGGGAACTCGTTGTAATCGTCTCCTTCCTCCAGTCGTGCTCCACGCCACGGATCATTCAACAGCTTGAACTGGAATAGCAGAAGTTAGCCTCCACTCGGATTCGAATTTTCATCGAGGAGAAGAAAAAGGAGAGGAAAGGAAATCTCTACTTACCATACCGAACGCTACATTTCCGAGAAGGACCTGCGGGTTAGAAGATCGTTGTCTTAGAACAGCTATAGTCATTGTGTGAGACAATTGTTTGGGTTATACCAGGGAGAAGGAGGGGGGAAGAGACCACGAACATAAGAGTGTCTTCATACGCATCAGAGCGGCGTCGAAGATGACATATAGCGTTTGCTGAGGCGCGGAAAGCTCAGAGGCATGGAGAATTTTCTTCGAAGAGAGGCGCAAAATTCGAAGGTGTCTGCTGAGAACGAGGTAAAGAAGAGGGAAGAGGTACTAGTGTTGAAGTATCTCGTCAGCAAACAAGAAAGCAGAGAAAAGAGAGCTCAATAGGAAAGAAAACCAAGCAAGCTTACCCGTTCGATCCTTCCAGGTCCGGTCACCAAGCTCAACGTATCAAGTCCATCAATGTTCCAACCAACGCCTTCCAAGTTCGTCCTCAATCGTTTTTCTTCGTTGTCCATATAGGGTCGGATCTTCTCTTCTAGCAGGGTTGTATTGTCCTCGGTGTATCGTGCGATGGATCGGACCACCAGGTCAGCCAGATTGATTTGATCCGAGCAGACGTAGTGGTCGACGACGTGTCGGTTCGTTGGAAGAATTTCACCCTGTTCGAGTAGGCCGTACATGGCATCCAGGATGCTCCCAATCTTGGCCCGGTAGTTCCAGACGGAATAGTGCCATCCTATGAAATTGGACAGGTTTCAGCATGATGATGAGCGTCTCCGTGGAATGCATTTGGACCATACCTTCGGCCCAGTACGCGATCCAGTGAAGCAAACTTTTACGTGTAGTTGCAAGCAGAGTGGCGTTGAGCATCAGCAATCTCCGAATAACAAAGACGACGTAGCACATACCTCCAATCTTTGGGTCTGGACGACGTGAATTGATTGACCTCGACCACATTGATAAACCCAGAACCATCATCATCAAACGCCTCCAAGATCGCCGGAACGCGTGACAAGTTGATATACTCCAAAGCCCATGAATCGTCCTCGCCCTCTCCATGTTCCGTTTTCGGCGGTGCTTCTGAAGCAACAACAGAGGCTGCGATCCCTCTTCCGTCGTCAGAGTACACTGTCCCCGTCTCGAATTGCTGTTCCTGCGCAGCGGCCGCGGACACTTTTTGGATAAAGTAGTCGTGAACGGCGAGAACGAAATGGCGAGCTTTGACACTGCTTCTCCAACCCTTTCGGAGAGATACATCAGTTCATAAACATCACCGAAGCAAGGACCGAAAGATTTGCATACCATCTCTTTCCATATTTCATGTAGGTCCTAAAAAACATTATATTATTAGCCTCGTGCCGAAATCGCAACGGTGTGTTTAAAACCCCGTTCATATGTGTGGGTGCGCCTCACCTTGTCCACGACACGATCATGCGGTCCAGAAGTAATCACCGAAATCACCCGATCGCTTTCCCGCTTCGCCACCCGATGCATCGCCAACTCCAACTGCCTCGTCTGCAGCGTCAACTTCTTTTCAAACTGTGCAAGGTTGTTCGACAACGACTTGTCCAACTCCTCCTTCAAACTCTGCTTCACTTCCCCCAATTTGACCGAATCGACCGCCCCTCTAGCCGTCGTCATCTGGCTCGCCTTTGCCGCCGCCAGTTCCTTGAGGATATTTTCGTCTTCCATGCAGGCTTTGACACCACCCCTTTGGTTCACGAGTTTCCACAGCTCTTTTTCCCGGGGCGAATCGAGCATACGGAGGAGTTTCATCATATCCACGTGTTCCTCGATCGTGCGTACACTGTCCCCGACATCGTCCAGCTTGACATTGGCCTCTTCGACTCCCAACGTCGTGTGCACATTGATGGCAAACTGAATATCCTTGCGATATTGATCGAAGAGATCGCCATAGCCAGCGAGCTTGCCTTCCCAAATGGGACTCTTCAACACTTTGACTGTATAAAAGAAAAGGAGTTAAAGGCGAAGAATATTAGGAAGATGGAGCTTATGAATATGACGACGAACCGATTACATGTTTCTTCGTATACGCATCACAAGCATTCCCGCATTTTGTGATATCGTCCGCGATTCGTTGCATCAGACTTTGCATTCTCCCTTCTACAGTACTGCCAGCTGGCCCCGCTTGCTGCGGATCTTTGATATTCCGAAGACTGTTTTGAAACAACGATGCATCATTATTATTACCCGTTCGCGTTTGTCGAAATTGAGAAGATGACAGAAGACGTTCGCTTACTCGAGTAGCACGGATACCATGTCCTTCATCTTGAGCTTGATGACAATCACTTTTTGATCATTACTCCGCCGTTTCAATTCGAGGGTGATGACCGCCTTGAAGGCAATAACGACGACTAAATAAGACAACCTAGTCAGCCTCGATAGGACAAGGCCCAAGATAGTTAGTTAGTTATAGAACACGCACCTCCAATGACGGGGTGGACAGCTGCAACCGAGTCGAGTGCGTTCATGAGGACTTTACTGCCCTCTGCAAACGTTCTAATCCCATCTTCGACCGATTTGACGTTGATAGTAGCCACAGCAGAGGTCGCGACCTCTGCGATTTGCGTCTGGTTGGCCGCGTAAAACGCAGAGGCGGTGCCAATATAGGACGAATTGCTCGGATTGACAGACAGAACCGCATCCCCTAGAAAACAAAAAAGGCGTGAGTGAGTGAGTCCGCGCTGCTGTTTGGTGTTTAAGAGAACGAGCGTGGTTGATCGCATTACGTACCAAGCTTATCGAGACCGGTTTGAAGTCTGGAGACCTTGTTATCTTTATAGGCCAGTGTGGCGGCGTCGTTGATGGTCGCTTGCAGCTTTGCATCTGCCGTCTGCGTTTGGTTACATGCAGCCGACATCGTTGGGTTCTATGTCCTCAGACTATCTGCTACTATTACTTGCTGCTATACTGGTGAGGGAGACGGAAGAGTTCAACGTCGACGATGGACGATGGGCTCGATGTGGACGATGGGCTCGATTGCTGGGAAGGACGCTAATTCACAGCGCCCTAGCTTCGACGGCCAATCGCGGCGCAAAACCTAGCATTAATATATAGTTATCGATGCATCAAGTTGGATTCCGAATCTCAGTTGAACACCATTTGAGACTCAGGTCCTTAGCAAAGGACGAAGACTGGACCGAAGGTCACAATGTGATAGTCGCGACGTGGTTGAAGGCAAGGACGAAAGTCACCGGCCGCCTTGCCAATTTGTACTCAACTTCTGTTGGAAACTAACAAACCAAAGTAACCAAGCGGTTTTTCAGCAACGTACCGTGACGGGAGTGCTCTGTCGAGAAGACGAATACAACCGATTAGCTCGCCTTTTCAATGATCGAGTACTTTACTGTGCAGGGAGGAAATACAACGTGCCGACAATCCTGACGAATCCCTTGGCTGATCTCTGCCGGTTTCATCGATGATACATGTTCGAGGCCCAAAAAGGGGAGCTCATTGAATAAAAATGCAAGGTTCAGAGGGCTAGTATGATTCGAGAGGTCCATATAGGCAGTTTTTCTCCGTATCTTTCTAGTCCCCGCGCGCTGGATCTCTCGCAGCAACACCCGCCAATACCCGCGCCAACAATCCTTCCAAGTTGGCTAATCGCCGTTCCACAATGCCTTCAAGGGCTGCGATCCGTTCGTGCACTCTCGCCTCATAACTCTCCATCATTTGCTCCACCTCCTTCTTCACCCTAATCTCGTAATAGTCCTTGACCATTGCCTCCAATCCCTCCATCCGTTGGCTCATTTCTCCCATGTCCTTGGAAAGTCGAGCATCGAGCGACTCTATCCTATCTTCCACCGTCCTTTTCTTCCGTGCCGCACTCGATGGAGAGAGCCACACGAGCGAATGGATGGAGGTGTGAGCGCCATTCCAATCCTTCTTCTTCTCCCTCATCGCCTTCCGCTGACACTCTGCGCAAATAAACGTTTCACGTCCTGGCATCGCGGGGCAGGTCATTCACGACGGTCACGAAAGAAGAGTGGAAAAAGAAACGAACCACAATCTGGGTCGATACAATGCCAGCAAGGCATCCCAGTAGAACAACCACACCCGATACATTCAGGTGGATTGCGGGCCTTCAATAGGACTGTCTTTGCCGCAGTAATATTCCCCCTCGCGAACTGCACCGTCGCCTTTTTCCTCCGATAATGAAGCATTTGAAACAGCAATAGGGAATCGTGAGAAGAGTCATGTTCGAACTGGCGCGTGGACACCGTTCGATCCGCACAGAGTTCGCACAAGTCGATCTGATTCGAAAAGTCATCAGTGACACAGTCGAGACAGAGCAATCGGGGACCAAGGATATTGGCCCTGCAGCCGTCGCAACGGGTCCGACTGTTGGACGAGTAACACTCGTTTGTCAGTCCACTACGAAAGAAAAGAAGTGAGAAAAAAAGGGACTGACTAATGTACGCAAATTTTGCGCATGATGTCGGTCGCCAGTGAGTCATAGAAGCCCGAATCCGCGGGAGAAAGTCCCTGTTCGATCCGGTTCAACTCCTCTTTATCCTCCACCGTCAATTCATTGCTTGGATGCACCGAATACAAATTCGCAATTTCCGTCCGCAATCGCAGATCGATATAGCGTCTGCGTGTGAGCATCCGTTCCTGGAAGTAGCTCCACGACCACAGCCGCTTCCTAACCTGATGTCGGACCGTCGACAGCGCGTATTTCCATCGAACGAGCGCGGCGTTTTGGGCGAGCGCACGCTCGTTGTATCGAAATAGATAGGCAAACGGAGGTCGTTGGGTCATCACGAACGTGCCCAAATTGGGTTCCTCGGGTACCCCCCAAGTACCCTTGACCGTAGTACTCGAAGTGGAAAACACTCCGTTGTATATGAGTAGTAGTGTAGGCGTTTCGTCTTCCGGCTCTTCTTGAGTACCGTAGAGCAATGTAAACTTGATGCGCTGCTCCTGCTCATCCTTCCTAGAGACAATTTCACCTTCGAGCGAAAACCTGCCAATTTTGTCCATCCCGATGCCCCCAAACGTGTCTCCGTCCACCTCATTAATATGGAATTGCGCGAGACCGTCAGTATGACCATCCTCGTCATAGAAGGCGTGACCCGTCCACCTCCCCCGAAGGCTCCCGTCGTTTGCGGCAAGTTCGTCACCATCAAATTCGAGCTGGTCGATGCTTTCATATGTTTCGAAGTTGATGACGGATTCCAGAAGCTGGATTTCGACCTTTTTTACTTCGTCCTCGTCGCCATCACTGGTAAGAATACGCTCTATCTCTCCCTCTCTCTCCAGTTTCGGGTCATTCAATATCTTGAACTAGAAAGGCGAAAGTAACCTGCATCAGATCTCGGCTGGCATATGTCGTAATTTTACAATACTTGCCATGCCGAAAGCCACATTCTTGAGGAGAGCCGTTGCATCAACGGACCGCTGTTGTAGCATTGCTAAGGGATCCTAATCAGATGGTACTCATTTCACGTCAGAGAGACGGCACTTACTTAAGATAGTCTTCATACGCAGTTTTACGGCGTCCATAATCTTGGATAAAGTCTGTGCAGGCACATCGAGTTGGTCCTCGAGATAAATATCGGAGCAAGAAAGGGCCAGGATGATGGAGTGACGTTGGAGTACCAAATAGATGAGTGGGAAAATGTACTAAAAGGATGACATATTGAAAACGGGGTCCTATGGTCAAGAGTTTTCGCGCAACGTACCCGCTCGATTCTTCCAGGGCCAGTGATCAGCGCCAACGTATCGGGTCCATCAATGTTCCAATCCACGACCTCCAAGCTAGCCCTCATTCTCGCCTCCTCCTGAGTCACATACGGCCGGATCTTCTCCTCGAGCTTGGCTGTGTTTGTCTCCGTATACGGGATCACGGACTTCACCAAGCGCTGGAGAGAAAGGAACCCTGGAGACGAGAGATAGCGATCGACGAGGGAGCGATTTTCGGCGAGCATCTCCTTTTCATCCAGTAGATCGTACATATCATTAATCATGCCACCAATTTTGTTCCTATAGTCCCAGATCGAATAATGCCATCCTGCTCTATGCATTAGACCAATGGAACGCACCTTCGGAACCTTTGTGGAACTTACCTTCAGCCCAATATGCAAGCCAACGAAGCAAGCTAAAATCAAAACATGTCAGCATCGGAGACATGCCGTCATGACGGGTTTACAAACCTCCAATCCTTCGGTCTTGAGGACGTAAACTCGTTCACCTCGGTAACGCTAATGAAGCCTGAACCATCGTCATCAAAGGCTTCGAGCATCACCGTAATCCGCGAGAGTGTGATACACTCCATGGCCCACTCATCGTCTTCGCTGTTATTGGGATTCTCCGAGATGACAGACGGCGCAACTTCACGCCCATCATCGGTATTCGTCTCGAGTCGATCCTCGAGAGCCTTCACGGCGAATTTCTGAACGAAATAGTCGTGAACGGCGAGAACAAAGTGACGCGCTTTGACGCTGGTTTTCCAACCCTGTCTTAGGTGTCACCCAAAACCCGTTCCAGTGGTAATGAAACGTGTGAGAGCGCCTACCATTTCTTTCCACAATTTATGCAGATCCTGAAGAAGGGAATGAGCCTTGTGAGAGAGAAGGGGACAAATACCATCGACCTCACCTTATCTTTAACTCGGTCGTGCGGCCCAGCCATGATTGTAGCAATCGTCCGATCGCTCTCTCTAACGACCACGTTCTCGACTTTGACAGCAAAATCTTGCTGTTGCAATACCAATTTCTTCTCGAAGATACCAAAGTTGTTCCTTAGAGCATCCTCTATGTCCTCTTTCAGGTCCTTCCTAATCTCCCCCAACTTGACGGAGTCGACTTCTGCATCTTGGTCACCACCTTTCTTCCCAACCATAGCAACTAGCTCCTTTAAGACGCTTTCGTTTTCCATACACGCCTTTGCTCCGCCTTTGGCCTTGACAAGTTTCCAAAGGTCTCTTTCTTGAGGCGAATCCAACATCCGAAGAAGGTTCATCATATCCATGCCGTCCTCGATCGCCCGCACGTTTTCGCCGACATTGTCCAGCTTGATGTTTGCCGACTCGACGCCGAGTGTCGTATGTATGCTGATTGCGAGCAGGATGTCCTTGCGGTATTGGTCAAATGTATCCGCGTATGAAGATAGCTTTCCCTCCCAACTGATGCTTTTCACGATTTTGACTGCGAGAAAACATGAGTAACAATATGGACAGTACCACATAGGCTCACCAATAACGTGCTTCTTCCCATAGGTTTCGCAAACGTTTCCGCACTCGTCGATGTCCTTCGCGATCCGGCCCATTAGATCCTGCATTCTCCCCTCGATCGTTTTTCCATCCGGAGCCACATGTCTAGGATCTTTGATACCTCGAAGGCTTTGCCGGATATCGTCAGTTCCCTAGTTTCAATGTCTCGCATACGGAGGGAGAGGGAGAGCCTTACTCGAGAAGGACGGACACCATATCTTTCATCTTGAGCTGAATGACGATTACTTTGCGGTCATTACTGTGACGTTTCAGTTCGAGTGCGACGACTCCCTTGAACGCGAGAACGACAACTTTCGGATAAACGAATCAGCGTTACCCAAAAAAAGAAAAAAAGAAAAGGAATCTGAAGGCGAAAGGGGAGGGTTGGTTCAAATCGGACTAGAGTAACCGCACCTCCAATAACAGGATGAATCGATGCAACCGCGTCCAATGCTTTCATAAGGACCTCACTAGTCTCAGCGAAAGTCTTGATTCCGTCTTCGATTGCTTTAAAGTTGACAGCGGTAGCCACAGTTGAGACGACCTCATTAACGGCAGTAGCATTTTCTGCCACAAACGCCGACCCTGCTGCGTAGTAGGCAGACTTTGTTGGGTCATTGTTCATGATTGTGTTCTCTGATTGAGCGTCATCAGACACACGAGAGGGAAGAGAATACTCCTATAATGAAGTCTCTCACCGATTTTGTCTAGACGTGATTGGAATTTGGAAGGCCTGGTCTCTTTCCACGCCGATTTCGTTGCCGCGTCGATAGAGGCTTGTAGCTTTGCATCTTCGGCGTCTGCTGACATTATTGATCCTGTTCATTGGAGTGTTAGCCCCAGGCGCACCGAACGGGTTCCCGCTCACTCGAGGCTGATGAATCTGAGCTGGCTGGTCAGTTTCCTTTTTCGTTGGGAGGGAAAAAAGGATGAAGAGGACAATAGACAGTACCTTGGAGTTGATACTTATAGTCCAAACGGAAGGAGATTGAAATATCCTTCTGCCAGGCATCCCAGACCCTGGAGTCGGCACCTCAACAACAGAGACGGCTGACTGGCAGACGCCTTTATACAGTATAAGTTTTTCCGTACTCTCCTATATATAGGACCTCGTGCCTGGGCAGCCTCCTCCTTTCATAATAGCGTTCGCTTTGATGTCTGATAAAGGGCAGGAACTACCCTGCTGTCTTGCTATCGACACAAATTATGCTAGTGGATTGCAGAAGCATGTAACTAGCGCACCCAGAGCCCGTTTACTTGTGCCATTACTGGTTGACCTAGTCACCATTTACCGGAGTTGGTAAAAGTCCGCAGTCTCCATTATTTGGCCTTACGCGGAGAGAAGACTCCATAATTGAGGCCCATCAAATCAAAGAAGACCTATAGCTAATGATCGAGAATCAAGTGCCTTATCTGCCCCGGACGGCTGCCACGGCATTAAGGAATACCCTATCGATTCGCAGGCCGTGTTGTGTGAAGATGAAGTACGAAGGACGATACACATTGATACAACGACGACGGACCAGTCCATGTGACTGTTTGAGGCTTGGGGTTCGATGCGAAGACAGTTTACTGGTGATGTTGCAAACGTTTTATGACAATGTTGATGTCCAGAACTCGTTAGGATATGCTGGTGATAACTGGCTGTGGAGCTCTGAACTCAGAATTGTAGGCGGAGGCGAATGAGGTCAGGAGCTAAGAATTGAAGCGACCACCTGCTCGGACCAGTTACGCCCCACTTACTTCTGATGTTCGACAATAAAAGCGAACCGCGGCGGATACATATCGACATAATACTGATTATATAGCGTAGATAAACATGGAGGTACCAGCATAAGGGAGAAGGGATTCTTTACCAGGGATGGGTACTTCAGAAAGGTGCAACTAAGGAACAGATGAAGGCATGGCGGATGACTGGAAATGCACGAGCGCTCTCTAGACCGATGATCAAGTGCTGGTGTGGCTGTACAAGCAATGGGGCTGCCGTGGGATAACTCACTCTAGGCGTGGTCTCTTGCGAGGCGGATTGACAATCGGGGGCTTCCCAGCATTTCCGCTATTCGGCCGTGATGCATGAGCAGTCGAGGTACCGAGCATGCTAGGCGCATCGTCTGAAATCCGTCGTTGAGGGTAGGTGTCTTTCGTGGAGAAAAAGACGCTAGCAACAATGTAAGAGGACGCCGTGCTGATACACACAAGTGTCTTACTTGTGATTAGGCAGCGGCTCTTCACTAAACCACGCGTGATGGAGGGCTTGACGAGCAGTGAGACGGCCATTCGGATCATATTCGAATAGTTTCGCCAGCAGATTGTAGCCTTGTTCACTTTTTAATTGTTTGTGATTGCTCCACCACGTGTGTAGGGAACTCGACTTCCATCGCGACCTTCTGAACTGTTCAGCTCAATGGCGCACCGTCCCCCAAACATAAGCTCACGGGTTCATCGCCTGTAGGGACTGATACTCTGGCATGATCTTGAGGTCAGGCCATGCCCTTTCATCCGGTGGGCCCAACACGTCGAAGATCTTGCCAAGCTGTTCCCGTTGAAACGGAAGGTTCTTCTTCGGGTCGATCTTTGCCTCTTCGCCTTTGAATATGGGTTTCAGTCCTATCATCTCGGCAAATACGCACCCGACCGCCCAACAATCAATCGCATTATTGTAATGCTTTGCACCGAGCAGCAACTCTGGCGCCCGGTACCAAATCGTCACCACGACCTTGTCGCCTTGAACAAGGGCCTGTAGTGGTTGATATACTAGTCTCGCCAGTCCGAGGTCGCCGATCTTCACGACACCACTGGCCGTTATGAGAATGTTGGCTGGTTTGAGGTCACGATGAAGAACGTGTACACTATGCAGATAGACTAGACCGTTCAAAAGTTGATGAATCAACGACTTGAGAACGGCAGGGCCTATGGGCTTCCGAAATTGCGAATGGTGGTGAATAAGTTGCTATGCCCAAGATTAGATGGCGTAGGAGGTATTGCAATCGGGTACGCACGAGAAAATCATGTTCTGCATATTCGAATACCATGTAGATTGATTTATCTTCCAATATCGCCTCCTTCAAGGCAACCACATTTTCGTGTCGAATCTCCCGATTGAGCTGGTCGAAGCATGAGTGTTGTGGCAATTGGCATTTATCCACTCACAGCGATCTCCCTGATTGCACTCTGACTGATACCAGTGTAGGTGAGCACCTCGCCCTCCTTCTCCGGTTTGAACTTTTTGATCGCGTACAGCTTGGCTTCGGCAGAGACCTCGAACGGGCCATCCCTGCCCGATATATCCTTTTCGCGAGCTTTATAAACCCTTCCATAGGTCCCAGAAGAGATGAAGCCGAGAATAGTGTACTTCGATTGAACGGTGGCCCTTCGGTTGTCCTTTTTCGCCCTCCAGAGAGCCATTTGATCAGCGTGGGAGGTAGGACTACTAGCCATGGTGATGT
>WSTO01000436.1:0-13113 GCA_019627685.1 Serendipita sp. 399 | reverse complement strand
GATGCAAACGAATTTCGTGATGATTTACCTTGCCAGGACATCTTCAGCGTCTACGGAGTGTGGCGGAACCAAGTTATAAGAGTGTGAGGCTGGGTGCCGCAAAAATTTCAGTGGCTTCCTTTTTGGGCTCTCCCAGTCGGGAACGCAAAGCGCGTCATTAAGGACTTGTGCGTTCGAGTAGCCAATCACTATGATGCATAGACAACAAATCATTGAATTGGTAAGAGAGCACAATTACAGTAGACGAGGACTACGCGGTTGAATGCAGCACCCTGAAGAGGTATCGGATACCTCAGGACAGTCCTTGAATTCATGATAACAGGTATTTGGGATGAAGAAAACCTTTAGCGTAACCGACGGTCGCATATACCCTACAAAACAAGTAAGCAAAAAGCTGAGAGAAGGATGACATAATTCGAGAAGCGGTGAATAGACAATGTCTTCATTCCGAAACTAGGGGACGTCTCCTGTGGGTTGTTGTGAGTGTCGGTAAATTGGAACGCTCGCCATGACGTTGGTGCTGGTCCATAAATGGTATCCTCTGCCTCGCATACCACATCTGCGTCGCCGTTCCCAGCGTCACTCGGCGGAGATCCTGCAACAAAGTTTCGAACCACATTGGTAACGCAAGTGGAATCTAGAAGAAGCATCTGAGTCAGCGATAGGCAAAAAGCATGGCAGGAAAACTACACACTGTTCGAATCTGAAAAGGCGATGTCTCAGTAAGTATATCGCGTAATTAGGCCAGAGTCTCACTCACATGTAGTATGCCCTATCGAGTTGAGTCGGACTAGGCGTGAGTTCCCACCGAAGAAGTTTGAAGAGGCCATCCTATGGGCGCTGTCATAAGGCGTAATCGGATCGGCCATGGTGCTCATAATGAGGATCGTGTTCTTCGGCCTGATGGTCATGGGTTGTTGCAGCCTCTCGACTGCTCGAGACGTCCAGCGATGGCAAACCGGTCGAACACTATGAAGAGGAGCCAATGATCCGAATACGGAGATGGATTGAGATACCCGAACCGCTTCCCTAAACACATCTTCCGTCGTCGTCGTTGAATCGTCGATAGCATCCCCACACAAAATTGCATAGGCAACGTGACTGAGGACATCCTCGGAGAGAGCGAATTGATCAATCGGATTATATGAGTTCCATCCCAATGTAATTGACTTTGGAAAAGGATATTTGAATGAACCTCCGGCCTGTCCAGCTCTGATCACGGTGAGGAGTGTGCTAAGATCCGATTTCTTTGCTGCTTGATATAGATAAGACCTAATTGTTTGCAATATAGCGTCGTACGGATACGCGTTGACGTTCGTTTCCGTCGTTACGTCCCAAGGAAGTGTTCCATCATAACGAGCATATGAAGTCTCTAAGATTGCGTTGATCTTGTTGAGAAGCGTATCAGCTGCGTCGTCTGGGGAGGAAAATGGGCATCTCGTGCGACCCGCACATGCTTCCGCCCACGACTTGAGGGTGAAGTCGATCCCGTACACGTCGACCTCCCACCATTTCATCGGGGTTCGATTAGCATACTTCTCAGGGTCCCAAACACCTATAAATAATCAAGTATAAGGAAAGTCCAGTGCAAGCTTTAGTTCACTGACCATCGAGAATCAACCGGCCAACGCGGTCTGGGAACATTTGCGTCAAGTAGGCGGCAATGACACTGCCGTAGCTAAGACCCCAGAAATTGATATCGGTGCCTTCACCGTAGAGAGAGTCCGTAAGATATACAAGGTCACGCACAGCTGCGCACGTGCCAACGCTGCACTGGTTCTCAGAATCGCCAGAGAAGGATAGACCAGAGAGCCGTACTATTTGAGAGCTTCCCCATTTGTCTCGATCATTCTTCTACTTAGATCCTGCGCCGTGCTATCGAACGTTGAGACATGAGACATGCTGTCGTTCGGTTAGGCAGTCTTTCCATGATTCGTGGGGACTGAACTGACAAAGAGTCGACATCCGAGGAGCTTGTCAGATTTCCATGTGTAACGAGTTTGCCGCCACCATAAAAGGGACTCCAAAACGCGTTATGGTCGGCCTCCCGGGCGAAAAGTGTAATATTGGGACCGGAACCGGATATTCCCCCTTGAATGAACTGTCAATACCGGACAATTTGAAGCGAAAAAATTTACTAGGATCCCAACTTATGACGTCCCATCCCGCTCCGAGGAGAGATTGCAGCCCCTGGCCCTCGGACAATATCATGGCTACGCCGGAAGCCCCAGGTCCGCCTGCATACATGAGAAAGCTTATAGTAATTCATACGAGAAGACATACCGGGATTAAAGAACATGAAGCCCTCTGATGGCGATGTCGCCGCGGGAAGACGGGCAAGGCTAAGCGGGATCATGCCCTTGCTTTCATCTGCCCAATCAAGTGGCACTCTAGTGGAATGAGGTTAGAAAATGACCCAGGAGGAGTAGAACATACTGACTGGATGGTTGCGCACTCATGACGGCCTGAACTCCTACACCGTGACCAGTTCACGTCTACTGGAGCGAGCTTTCGAGGTACTGATGCTCCCCTACATAGTCCCAACACAGAGAGGGCAAGCAGAGATACGTAAGAGGTGTGCATCAGGAGGGGGGTTAGCTGACAGGTGAGAATGAGCCTCGTTGATGGAACGACAGGGCTTTTAAAGCACGGGAGTATTTTCTCCACAAATTGAGTGTTGCCCTATAGCTACTAACACAGCATTGTTAGAGTCCACACCAGTCGTGTCGAGGCTGAAAATCCGGCCGAATGTGATTTCACCCATTCGCCGATGATTTTTATGGGCTGGGCGAGGCGGGAGCTGAGTCTGGGCAAGCCACCACACCCGTTTCTCGATACGGCCCTCGAACGTTGGTACGATATGAATCGGGCTCTAGTGTCGATTCAACTCGTAGAGGATAGCTTGCTTGATCTTCAGACTTCTGGTCGAGATGTGCATCTGTTGAAGTCAGGAACGCCGAAATGGAAAATCTCCATCAACGCAGCGGATTTGGTACGCACCATCACAGATTTGTATGAGCGACTGGGTCCTTAGACCACCGTATGTGTCTAGGCATCGCTTCTTCTACAACTATTGGAGATGGTAGACTCCAAGTGCCACCGATTGCTTCAGGTTCACCACAAAAAAAGAAGTTTGGCAGGTCGATATTTACACTGCTTCAGGGAAGTTTCCTCATTTTTCAAGCTGATAGAGATCCTGTATCGACAGTTTGCTGATATGAAAGGGAGAAAAGTGCAGACATGTCTCCCGTCTAGTAAAAGGCCAGAGATCGTCTTTCTCAATCACCGACACTACGCGAGTTAACCGGCCGTAATCGCATCTGTGCTGTTCTTTCACGCTGAATAGAGATGGAATTCAAGGGTGTCTGAGCACGTTTCGAGGAAATTCTGCGTTCAGTCATCCACCATTGTTGGGACCCGAGACAAACTTGGACTCTACCGCTGCCACCGACGAAACATAAAAACCGAGTGGCCCCTCCAATCGCACTAGAGTCCTAATGAGATGGCTTAACGTTGTTCCAGACAACGGAGAAGGAGTTGACTTCGCTTTCCCCTGAACTTCAGGTAGGAATTCGCTATAATATTACTCGGTTGATGACTACATATTCTGTAAAATATCCGTCTAATCTGACTGTGACTGCTCAATGACAGATTTTTCAACTCTTCGTGTTCCATAGGTGCATTTACCGATACCACTCTTCCCTCGGTTTCGCCTTGTGCAGCATAATTCGTAAATCTATCACGGAAGCTGCTATTCGAAAATGGAGAAAATCTAGATCACTCATATCTTTCTCGAAGGAGCACCCCCAAAGGACTGATGGCAGCCCGTAATCACCATGTAGTCCCTTCGCCGACGAAACCGCGAGTCTCGCGGTGCTCAGATAATGTCTTGAGCATTATCCTCGAGTATATTGTCGGGTACGGAAGCCATGCGACATATTCAATACTGTCCGTGAACAGGCACTTCTACCAGCTTTCGACAAAGCAAGACCTAGGTTTCCAGTTGGATGCTGCGTAGATTCCTCTCCAGTTGTCGGAGTATGAGTTGAATTGAGCCCAGGTGTCGGAGTTTGAAATAGCCTGAGCCCAACCACCTCGACCTCCAATAGTCGACGTCCAAATGTCGGTAGTGATCAAGTCCACATTGGACGCTAGTCGTTTTGAAATATTTGCTTCGATGAAGCATAGTTTGAGCTCTCTGTTCGTTCGGCTCCAGGTGAGGCCATCCTTGGCTGTTGCTCGAGATGTCGTCCACTGACAATCCGCATCGCAGACTATCGAATCCCTAGAAGCAGTTCAATACACTTCATCTATCTCCGATCCTGCTGTCTCGCTCTCCGATTGTGAACAAAAGATTGCCGACCTGTCGCGACAACTCTGCTCGAAAATCGACGATTATCTGGGGATTAGGGAATCTCTTCCAGGCAGCTCTACGGCTCCAGTTGCAAGTCCGGTCTCATTTTCGCCAATCTCTCTCTGCCCAGACGAAGTCCTAGGCCATATATTTGAAGCGCTCATCAAGGGCGGAAGCCACAATCTCCGCCCTTTATTAACCGTGAATAGGCGGTTTCATCGACTGATCATGTCGGCTCCCCGTCTGTGGAGAAAAATCTTCATCTATATTGACCTTTGTCTGGAGGATGTCAACTCGTTATCGACATCGTGGGTAACCGCATGTCTAGAACGGAGTGGGGAGGTACTACTGGATATTGTAATGAATTGCGACGGTATCCGCCATATCTCCGAGTTCTTGGAGCATTATGCTTTTGAGACACTGGAGACTATAGACCTGGAGGAGAAAGACAAGAAGGACGTGATCCGACATATGAGCCACGCGTGCAGTGTACTTGAAGACAACGGCATACCCGAATATGAATGTCAGTTCTATGATAGAAAAATGGACATGGTGGTGGATATCGTCCATGCTCTGATGTCTCAGGCGCACCGCTGGGCATCAGCTATCATCAGTCCTCCCGATCTTTCTTACACCGAGAAGGGAGCACGCGAAATGTTCACTTGCAGGATGCCCAACCTACAGTCGCTCCAAATTGACTACTACGACTTCGCGCGGTTGAGTGAACTCATCCCCGACTCTCCATGGCCAAAGCTCACCAAATTCGCATTTACGTCATACATTATTGACCTATCCAACGCATACTTGAACCTTGCTCAGCTCAGAAGCCTCACATTCATGCATTCTACCGAGCGCTTCGACTTCTCGAACATGTCCATCCTCTCCGGATGTGCATCTCTTCAAGAGCTCGACATCCGTTGTGAAACCATGAACAAGAAAGAAAGCCATCCACCAATAGATGTGCACATTTCAAGCCTCAAATCTCTTTCGCTGAGCGGAGAAGTGGACTCTATCAGCTACGTTCATTTCATTCTCCCGGTACTCGAGCAGTGGGATCTCCGGTGCGACCTGCATCGATACATTCCGGATATTGACGCACGTCACGTCAGCTGGAAAAACGTGCGGTGTAGAGAAGAGATCACCATTGAAGGTGAGTTGAATGGGATCACACGCCTTTTCTCAAGACTCAGGAAGGCGGTGTCAGTCACTCTGAAAGGACTGAAACATCCGAAATCCTGTATCATGAGATTTGGAGGGATGAAGGCGGCTGGGACATTCTCAGAGAATCTTAGGCGTATCGAGGTTGTGGGAGTGGCGACAATAGACCTCGATTCCGTCGAATTGGTTAATCAATCAGGCTGGCGGGGCGGCTGCAGTAGTTCAGATCCTGATGGTTCGGATGGTACGGAGGATGAAGAGGCGACCGATGAAGATACGGAGAACGAAGATGGGACGGAAGATGAAGACACGGATGACGAGGATGTCCGGTGAGGACGATGAGAGGAAGGAAAGAGGGGGGATTTGAACAATGGGACATATGCACCTTCCAACATCGGTGGTAATAATTTGTGTTTCTATCTGGATTAGCACGCCAATCAATCATCTACTCCATTGTCGCTTACTGTTTTTTGCTGAATATACGCTTACAATCCCCCGAGGCCCTCACGCACGATGGTTAGATAACGACTTGAACCCCTTCCACCACAAGCCATGATTGCTATGAAATATATGCACTAGCTGAGGAATGCCACTCGATATACTTCAGTTTGAAGCACCTGAAAGCATATATTGCGACATTTGAAGAGATGAAGGCGGCTGAGCAACTACCGGGGAATCTCGTGATATTCATATTGTGGGCGTGGTCTTCCTGGACTTCGCGAGGGACGACTAGCTTACGACTGTACTCTTTCTTTCCATATAATCCAACTCTTAGTTGCTGTGGAAGATATGCGATACAAAGTTCGACTTCTTGACTATTATTAATGAACTCGATATCATCTGTACATGACAAAGGACTATGCTCGTCAATAAGTGCCACGAAAACACTCCCTAGCTTTTGCCTAGATATCTGACCGAAGGTCCAGGACCCCCGCACCGAAAACCACAACCTTCTCAAGGCAGTCGGGAAGCAAGTTTGCTACTTCCTGGTCGCGAATCCATGTGAGTGTTTCTTTCGGATACACTGTGTTTACGATCTTTATTGTTTTTGTCTTCTTGAAAGACGAAAACAAGCGAAGAAGGCCACTCGTTTCATTTTGAAAGTCTCCTGCTTTACTGAAAGAGTACTTCATGTGGCGGGCAGGGATGGCCGGAAAATACTTGTGGAGATCACAAGTTAGTTCCCAGCGTTTGAGATTGGGCAGGTCGAATTGGGTAGAATCAAGGAGATGAACCTCCCCGACGAGAGTAAGCGAAGTAAGTGATGGAAGGTGAATATGAGCTGGGTTGGATTGAACGAAGTCATAGCTCAATGTGGTGGACATAATGAACAGTTCTTGGAGGGATCTACATTCATTGAGTGTCGTCAAATTTGATTGTGCCCAGCGGGAGTTGTAGTGCGAAAACCGTAGTATCGTCAGTGAACGAAGGTTGATAGGTGCCTTGGAGAGGTTGACTTGCGCGTAAGAGGTAAAATTTGTGACCTTCGGCCAGGAGAATTTGGATAAATCATCTGTAAACGCAATAAGATCAAGGTCACAGTGAATTACCAGCGTCTCCAAGTTAGGCATCTCTCCGGATAATAGATCCAGCAATAAGGTTGTTGCTCTATGCGCGTCCTCTCCTGGACATTTGATGATAACGGACCTCCACCGTTGTGCGTGAATGCCGTCCGGTCCGACCAATGCCAGTGGAATAGCCAGAGCTCGTCGTAGCCTTCGGTCATAAAGATTGATGGTCCCCCTTTCAGGAATCTCAATTAAATCTAGGACACCCTCTTTATCCTCCTCATCGGCACTTGATTGTTGTATTACGTCCTTCACACGTTCCCATACAAAATCTTGCGGCCAAGGAATATGAGTGCCGTTCACAGCGATATCTAGTAGCAATCCCTTGCTCCTTTCTAGACATGCGTTGACATAGGCGACAGATAAGGAATTGACCTCTTCGAATTGGTAGTTGATTTCGATGAAGACTTTCCTCCACAGTCGGGATTCGGACATTGCCAGTCCATTGAACCGTTTATTGACCATCAGCAGAGGTTGAATCAGATGACTCCCATCTTGGATGACAAGCTCGAAGATATCGCCTAAGATTTCGTACGAGCATCGAGAGATTGGTGAGGGTGCATGGGCAATTGGGTCGAGATGATGGTCCGACAGGTCGATAGGCATCTCCTCTCGTTTCTCATAAAGAGATCTCCTAAGCCCTGCGTATCCTTCGATCGTGCCACAAAGCTGCTGTGACAAGTCGGCAATCTGCTGCTCGAAGGCTGACAGTGAGGAAGCTACTGCATGATCGAGAGGTTCGATCGAATGTGGAGAATCGAATGGATCGATCATCTGCAAGTCTCAAGATGTCAGGAGCGTGAATATATGGCAGGTCGTGCAGAAACGGAAAGAATGATAGCATACCTTCATTTGAGCAGTAAGCAAGCCTAAAGCTGCTCTCATGGAGAAAAACAGCTCGCGTTCTTTGTTTTTGAGCCCAGAATTGGCTGCGTTAGACATTTGATATCGGGATTAGAGATTGAGCACAGGTATCGGAGTTTAAAATAGTTGAGCCCGCCATCTCCCCTTCCAGTAGTGTCGGCAGCAATCGAGTCCATGTTGGAGACTAATCGCTTTCAAATATTCTCCTCGATGAAGGATAGTTTGAGCTCGCTCTTCATTCGACTCCAGGGGGGGGTCATCCTTGGCCGTTGCTCGAGGTATCGTTCATTGATAATCCAAATTGCAGGCTATCGAGTCTCTTGAGGCAGTTCATCACACCACCTCATCCCTCTCCGATCTTGTTGCGTTGTCTCGTTCTCCCATTGCGAACAACAGATTAACGACCTGTCGCGTCAACTCTGTTCGAGAATTGACGATTATCTAGGAATTAGGAAACCACTTCCAGGCGGCTCCACATCTCCAGTTCCAACTCCAGTCTCATTCTCACCGATCTCTCTCTGCCCAGACGAAATCCTAGGCTATATATTTGAAGTGGTCATCGACGACGCAAGTCACAATCTCCATCCTTTATTAACCGTCAATAGGCGGTTTCATCGACTGATCATGTCGAATCCCCGTCTGTGGAGCAAACTCTTCATCCATATCAATATTTGTTTGGAGGATATCAACTCGTCGTCGACATCGTATGTAACCACATGCCTAGAACGGAGTGGGGAGGTACTACTGGATATCATAATGAACTGCAACAATATTCCCCACACCTCCGAATTCTTGGAGCACTACGTCTTTAAGACATTGGAGGCTATGGACCTGGAGGAAGGGGACAAGACGTGCCCAAACATGTACATTCTGCATGCAGAGATCGCAACTTTCCATGTCCATTCTATGACCAAAAAATGGACATGGTGGTGGAGATTGTCGATATCCTGATGTCTCATGCTCGTCGATGGAGGTCAGCTATCACCCACCCTCCCAATCCTGTTTACGCTGGGAGGGGAGCACGGAACATACTCACTTGCAAATTGCCCAATTTACTGTCCCTCAAAATCGACTACTATGACCTTGCATGGCTGAATGGACTCACCCCTGAGTTACCATGAGCAAAGCTCACCAAATTCGCATTTACATACCATATTGACCTATCCAAGGCATTCTGGAATCCTCCTCAACTCAGAAGCCTCACGTTCAGGCATTATGACGACCGCTTCGACTTCTCGAAAATGTTCATGCTCTCCGAATACGTATGTCTTCAAGCACTCGACATTCACCGCAGCTCCAACTATTAAGTCAGAAACTATTTGCCAATCGACAGACATCTTCCACGTCTCAAATTACTTTCACTGAGTGGATCTATTGAGGCTATCAGCTACGTTCATTTCATTCTCCCGGGACTCGAGCGTTGGAATCTCTGTTGTAGCCTGCGTCGATACATCCCGAATGTTGACATACATCACGCTAGCTGGAAAAGCGAGTGTTTTAACGAAGGAATCGGTGCCAAGAGCGAGGTGAATGGGGTCATCCAACTTTTCTTAAGACTCAAGAAGACAGTGTCGGGCACTCTGGACGGGCTGAAGTACCCATTATCCTGTATTATGAAGTTGGAGATGGCCGCGGCTAAGCTACTACTGAAGAATCTCAAAGATATCGATATTGCAGGCGTGGTCTTCCTGAAATTCACAGGAGGTGACTAGCTTAGGACTATACTCTTTCGCTCTTAGGAATCAAACTATTCTTTGCTATGTAAGATATGCAATACATGGATCGGTTTCTTGAACATTATTGATGAATTTGCGATCATTTGCGCATAGCGAAGGAATATACTAGCCAATGAATACCACGAGCGGACTTCATAGCTCTTGTCTAGATATCTAAAACAATCTCCAAGACCTCCATGCCAATAACCACAGCCGTAATGCAGTCAGGAAGCAAGTTTACTACTTCTTGGTCGCGAATCCACTCGAGGACCTCCACTGTATGTGCTGAATTTGCGATCCACAATGTTTCTGTCGTACTGAGAGCCGAAAACAAGCGAAGAAGGCCAGTAGTTTCGCGTTGAAGGGCCCCTGCGTTACTGAAAGAGTATTGTACGTAACGGACTGGGACAACCGGAAAATACTTATGCAGATCACAGGTTAAGCCCAAGAATTCGAGGCGAGGCAAGTCGAATTGGATAGAGTCAAGGAGATGAACCTCGCCAACAAGAGTAAGCGAAGTAAGTAATGGAAGGTGGATGTCGGCTGGGGGGAATTGATCAAAATCATAGCGTCGTGGGGTGAGCCTGATGAAGAGCTCTTGGAGAGATTTACATCCGTTGAGTGTCGTCAAATTTGATTGATCCCAGCGGGAGTTGTAGAGATCAAACCGAAGTATTGTCAGTGAACTGAGGTTGACTGGTGCCATGGACAGCATGACGGGCGCGTAAAACTTTAAATTTGTCACCTTTGGCCAGGAGAATTTGGATAAATTATTCGCAAGCTCGATAAGATCAACGTCACAGTAAATTACCAACTTCTCCAAGTTTGGCATCTCTCCGGACAATAGATTAAGCAGTAATGTTGTTGCCCTATGCGCGTCTTCTCCTGGACATTCGATGATAGCGGATCTCCACCGTTGTGTGTAAATGCCGCCTGGTCCGATCAGCGCCAATGGAATATCCAAAGCTCGTTGCAACTTTCGTTCATAAAGATTGTTGGTCTCCCGATTAGGTACCTCAATCAGCCCCAGGACACCCTTCTTAGCTTCCTCATTAGCGCTTGATCGTTTTATTACATCCTCCGCACATTCCCATGTAAAGTCTCGCGGCCAAGGGATTTGAGTGCCGTCCACAACGATATCTAGTAGCAATCCCTTGCTCCTTTCTAGACATGCGTTGACATAGGCGACAGATAAGGAATTGACCTCTTCGAATCGGTGGTTGATTTCGATGAAGACTTTCCTCCACAGTCGGGGTTCGGACATTGCCTGTCCATAGAACTGTTTATTGACCATCAGCAGAGGTCGAATCAGGTGACTTCCATCTTGAATGACAAGCTCGAAGATATCGCTCAACACCTCGTACGGGCATCGAGAGATTGGTTCAGGGCCATGGACAATCGGGTCGACATGACCATCCGATTGGTCGATTGGCACCTCCACTCGCTTCCCATAGAGAGATCCTCTAAGTCCTGCATATTCTTCGATCTTGCTACAAAGTTGCTTTGACAAGTCGGCGATCTGCTGCTCTAAGGCTGACAGTGAGGAGGCTGTTACATGATCGAGAGGCTCAATCGAATGTGGAGAATCGAACGGCTCGACCGTCTTCAAGTCAAAAAACGTCATTAGCGCGTGTGTAGACGAGTCGTGGTTGGCGGAAGGAACGGTGGCGAACCTTCATGTGAGCCATCAACAAGCCTAGAGCATCCTTCATGGGAAAGAATGATTCAATTTCTTGATTCTCAAGGCCGAAGTCGGTTGCGTTAGACATTTGGTCGGAGTATGAGTTAGACTGAGCCCACGTATCGGAGTTTGAAATAGTTGAAGCCCGCCATCTCCCCGCCAACAGTCGAGGTCTAGATACCGGCAGCTATTGAGTTCACTTTGGACTCTAATAATTCAGAAAGATTTTTTTTTTCGATGAAGGATAGTTTGAGTCCGCTGCTTGCTCGACTCCAGCTGAGGTCCTCCTTAGCCGTTGCTCGAGGCATTGTCCATTAACAAGCTAGAAACTTTTGGATCTCTTCTCTTGTACGTCCCTGAATCTTCAAACCGTTTGGTTTTCTCCTTCTGCCGATTTTGATGATCTCTACGGGTTCCTTGACAAGGTTTGCACAGATCTGCGTGGCCAACGGTCGTCAAATCCCTGTATATGAGAAGCATGATATTGTCCAAAATACTTGCCAATCTCCCTCAATTGAAGCTACTTGAGTGATTCCGATGGTTACAGTTTCGGCACAGTACTCAATCGCTGTAGCTCGCTTCAGGTGCTCACAATCTACCGCGACGAAGATGACACAAGCCTCCAAGTGACATCCACATATCATCTCTGATCTCCTTGACCCTGGATGGGAAAGTCCACCAGATCAAGCAGATTCGACTCGACGTACCACAGTTCAAATATAAGACTGAAATCTTTCGTGCAGGCTGGACGAGGGTCTTTCGAATACCAATGCACAAAGTGTCATATGCGATTTTGAGCAGTATGATCATCACAGAGTATTGCTCTTTTCGACAACTGGAACCGCGGAGACGCTCAAAATCAGAATAATGTGTGCAATTCAGAGCCATGTTGATGTGCCTCGTACGACAAGAAAAGAGTGTCGCATACTGAGCTGTCTCAAGACGATTGAGGTGGGTGAACAAAGGCATCTTGGACTGGATGAACAAGTAGGAGTTGGATTATCGAAGACAGACAAGGTGTAATACAGGTACGAACGCACCATATTTAAACAGTTACTATGTAGAGTAGAACCATCATTTATTCATTCCAGTCCATCGTCCAAATACTGACACTCTGGTTCCTAATTCGTCTCGTCTCGTCTGCATTCTTGGACATTACCGATTCTGCCAGTCTCTATAAAGAGTCAGAAAATCAATCTCCATTATGTCATCCATCAATATTGAGACTTATCCCGCGATGAAGCAAAGCTTGGAGCTACTACAAAGGCAGCTTAATATTGAGATCGAACATCTCGTTGACGATGGCAGCCACTGCCGTCCTCTTTTGGCCGCCAACAGGCAATTCCACCGGCTGTTGATGTCGTATCCACTATTTTGGAGGAAAATCTTCATCAAATTCGACCAGAATATCAGAGAAGTCAACGCGTTATCGGCTTCCCACGTCGACGCCTGCTTGAAGAGGAGCGGGGAAGTCTTATTAGATCTCGTTCTCCACTTCCATGAAATCGACAATCCGGGGATATTTATGCATCACTGTATACAGGATGCGATATACGCTTCAGTCAATGACAAGGAAGATCGCGATGATGCCACTCTCTACCTAACCCACCTCATTGTTGAAGACGATGAGTCGCCAGGCTGGGATAAATTACGTAGACGAAGATTGTTGGTAGTAGAAGGGGTAATGCGCTTGACTAGAGCTAATCCACATCGGTGGAGGAGCATTACCATGGAATTTGCGTCTACGCATGAAATTGCACACGACACGATGCG
>WSTO01000435.1:0-13117 GCA_019627685.1 Serendipita sp. 399 | reverse complement strand
TCTGAGGAGTGGATTGTCTCGTTCCCCAGCAGCCTTTATATACCCCGACGAGATCCAAGAGGAGATGACACAGGTTAGCCGTCAACCGTAAATATTGGATGGATGGATAATTATGAGCTCTCCCTGGGGAGTTGTGTCGCGTAACTGCTTCGATTGCCTCGACCTGTGCGTGCCGTGACAAACAGCATGGAGCCAGGACTGGACGCTTGCAGCTGTGTGTGGCATTACGTGCCGTTGACCAACCAGATTTGAATAGATTGTGGTTATGTATACAAATAGACCCGTTGTCTGTTGGAGCCTTAATGCCAACCGCCGAAGCAGCAACCCATGAAGACAACGCGTAGCTGTGTTCGAAGTAATGAAACTGGTTGGCAATAATAACGATAAACATAACAATATAACGCGCAATGGCAGCGTTGGCTACTCGGCGCTGCGCTGCTCTGCAATGAGATCTACGGATTTGTAAACAAGACGCCGCAAAGTGACTGGCTGCCATGTGTTCACTTTTTGTATGTGTAATGTGTGTGGGAGTATATCACTCTCACCCACACCCACAAACAAAAAGTTACGTTGTACTGGCTGTGTCGGTTACAACAATCGAAGAGAAGCCTCGGACGGACGGCACCAAGCGACATTCACAGCAGCGCCGCCCTTACTGGCGATGGTCGAGAAAACAAAAAAGAACGGATCACAATATTCGGCTACCCCACGTCCACAAGTGCGACGGTTTCTTAATAATAATTCCTCACTCCCATCTGGCTTCAACCTGACCGTCCCCCGCATCGCTCCTCTGGTTTCACATATATACGTATATATGTCTGTGTGCGTGAACAGGAATTACGGTATTCCAATGAAGAGATGTTGAGTTGACTCAAATCTCTCATATACGCATCCCTTTGAGAATGAGGAAGTTGCCGACGGGTTTGCAACATCCGCGGTCGCTGGACTCACCATTCTATTTGTATCTTACGTCATCTATCATCAATTGTCACCCTATTTCTCAGGACCTCAGCGAAAGACTGGGAGCTTGTGCGGAATATCCTACAGCTCCTCCCCAACTTCTCTCTTTGCACTTAGGCTATTGGTCAACCAAGGGACCACACCTAAGGCTGGGTGATTTATGATGTGGGTGGTGCGAGGAATCGGCGACACGTTTGAGCGCCGTTCTTCGACGACGTGCAGGCGCTCATCTTCCTCGCCCGGATCTCCGCTTTTGATCAGATGCTGACGGAGGATCCGAGGGTGAATAGGATGGAAGATAGTTTGCTTCTGTGGGGGAATATCGTGGCGAACAAGGTACGTTGGCTCACTAGAGAGAGAGGTACATCCTTCAACTGACTGTACGGCTGTACGATTCCACCTCCCCAATCAACGATATCTACGCTCTCGTTCGCTCGTCTCATAGTTTATCTAGTGATCTGTCTAGCTCTTCTTCGATAGACCGTGTGTCTCCTGCTCTAATGCGACGTGACCTTGGCCCCTCATCCGTACAAGCGGTGAAAGAACTGCAGTTGGAAGTGACCGCGCTGATAGGCGCCATCCGTGAACCTCAATTGACTCATTCTTTGGTCATGAGACGGTTTTTCCCCGATATTTCTGGTCGACATTTATTCGCTAAAGCCGTAACTTGTCTGTAGTGAAGGGTGAATGCACCCCCTCATACATAAATACACTAGTTGTTCTAACTGCTATGAGATTCCAAATCCGATGAGGAAAAACTATTCGATCTAGGTGTTTATCTCTGGGCGTCGCTCGCTCTAGAGGAAATGCTCGACGGCGTGGACGATCCCGTCCAAGTGGAGGGGCTCGGGACTGCGAGTGAGGAGAGTGACCTCGAGTCCACGTTTCAAAATGGTGCACTTGCATCCACTGCCCGTACAATCGCACGGGTGATGGTTGCCACCTGTAGTCCCATGGTGAGGCGGTTGTTGGACATTGAGCGGCTGGAGGTTGACCGGGTTGGGCGCCGCGGGGGCTTGCCAGTGCTGGGGGAGCTGTTGGACTTGGTGTTGCACGTTTTGGGCTTGTTGGTGCTGGGCTGCTGCGGCTTGTTGATGTTGGTTGTGCACGCCCATGCTGGTGTCGGTTGAGCCCGTGTTCTGGGTGGTACCGGTGTGCTGGGTGGACGTGGAAGAGGAGTGGCCGTGGCTTGCGCCGCTGGATGGCATGGGAGCGGGGACGGGGATGGCGGTGGCACCGAGAGTGAGGACGAAGAGGGAGAGGAAGACTTTGGAGAAGTGCATGATGATGAGGTGTATATGTGTGTGTTTGTGTGTTGTTTGAGTGTGCTTTGAGATGCAGAAAAGGTAAATAAAAGACTGGAGAGGGTCGTCAGTCAATTGCAACGAGGCGAGCAAGCGAACGAGGCCTAAGCATCGTCGAGACGTACCAAGGAGGCACCAGGCCGGGAGAAGAAAATGAAAAGGTAGATTGGTGAGAAGAGAAAGAGAAACAAGACTGTTCTGAGGAGTGGAATGTCTCGTTCTGCAGCAGCCTTTATATACGCCGACGAGACCCCCAAGCGCCTCCTTTCGACCCCAAGAGGAGATGATACAGGCTATCCGTAAATATTGGATGGATGAATTATCTCGTATATCCAGCGGATATAGCATTATGAGCTCTGCCTGGGGAGTTGCGTTGTGTAAATGCTTCGGTTGCGCCGGTCTGTGCCTACCATGTCGAACGGCCGTGGAGCTTGGACGCCCGCGGCTGTGTGTGCCGTTTCCAATATGCCATTGAACACAGACGCCGTGAATAGAGTGTGATTACATATACAAATGGACCCTTTGTTCTCCTGGGCCTTAACGCCGACAGAAGCATCAGCCGCAGGAATCCACGAAGACGAAGCGTAGCTGTGTTTGAAAGAATAATACTGGTTGGCAATAACAATAATAAGAATAAAAAATACACCTCACACTGGCAGCGTTGCCTACTCCGCGCCTGCTCCACAGAGATATATGATCTATGGATTTGTAAGCAAAACGCCGCAGCGTGACTGGCTGCTATCTGTTCACTTGTGTATGTGTGGCAGGGTTCCAACCTAAAAAAATTGAAAATCACCAAAATGAAGCGGGCTTTAGGTGGCCGGGAATACACCGGGCGCCTTCGGCACAAATTCGCACTGGTACAGTATATACCATACTGGGCCTCTTCCCCAGAAAATCTCACTTCTCATTCACACCGTCCCCGCAACCAAAACGTAAACATAGGTTCAGCTGGCTGTGTCGGTTACAACCATCGAAGAGAAGCCTCGCCAGGACGGCGATCAAGCGGCAAGTCGCAGGAGCGCCGTCCTAGGGGTGGATCAAGAACAACAAAAAAGAACGGATATATCGATATTCTGCTACGCCAAGTCTACACAATGCGACAGTTTCTCGATAGTAGTCCCTTACTCCCGTCTAGGCTTCGACCTGACCCTCCCTTGCATCGCTCCCCTTGTTTCACATATATACGTCTCCGTATCTGTGTGCATGCATGGAAATAGCGGTATTCCAACTGATGAGATGTTGAGTTGATCCCTGTCGCACATATATGCACCCCATCGAGACCGAGCGAGGCAGTTACCTACGGAGTTGCAACATCCGCGGTCGCGGCACTCACCATTTGATTTGTATCTTACGTTATCTGCCATCATGGGTTGCACTTTTCCTCAGGACCCCAGCGAAAAAGATCTGAGGTTGCGCGAAATACCCTACTTCTCCTCCCCAACTTTCTCACCTTCCCCTGAGGCTATTTGGCCAACGAAGAGGATACCACAAAAAAAAAGAGTTCTATAGGGAGAAGAGAGGTCTAGAGCGATTAGAAATGCGATATGCTTGGCGTAGCCATGAGAAATCGTGACCTAGGTCCGCCTAGAGGCAGCGTTAGACCCCGTCTTGAAGAAAAAAAAAAGTGGTCTCACGAGATGCCTCGCTACCCTACTAACACATATCAACCTATATCCCTCACATAGCCTTAGCGAAAAATTATCGCGCATCATTTGTCGTAAAATAGCGGATTCCACGCTCTCTATGCGTACACATAAGAACTAGATCCACCTCTCGTAAAAGCGTATAGCCATTCGGAGGAGAGAAGAGGAGTGTCTACGACGCCCTGGACCTGGAGCTATCGTAACCCGATCCAACAAGAGCGTTCCTCACGCCTTTGCCTTCGTCTGGTTGCCCTTGGAGAACAGTTTCGCCTTTTCGATCGCTGCCTGTGACTCCTTTGCGAGAATAGCTTTGTAGTCCCGAATCGAAATATCCTCCTATAAGGGTTCCCATTGTCAGCAACCGCTCATTCCTGCTCGCCCCATACGAGTCCAAGGGTGACAGATGCGTAAATAGAACATATTCCCCACCTTTGTCAAATTTCGAATCTTTTTATTCTTGACCTCCCAAAGCTCTTCCGCTACTTGCGATATCAGGCCTGTGTGCCAATATTAGGCTTCCTCTACTCGAGATTTCATAGACACGCCGGCATTTGAAACTATACGCACGGAAATCGTGGGATACAATCACCACGCCACCCTCGAACTCTTTGATCGCCGTCGCTAGCGCATCGATTGAACCCATATCCAAATGGTTTGTCGGTTCATCTACACATGTATACGATCAGGACTTCGTCGATTCACCACCTGAGTGCCATACCTAGCAGGAGGATGTGTGGGTGTTCCATCGCCAGTTGAGAAAATACGACACTAGAAATCGCATTAGACGCGAAGGTCCCCTAAGGTGTTCATGCTCACCGATTCCGTAGGCCATCCGACAATTGCTTGATGGGAGATGTTTGGTGGGCACCCGAGAGACCGAATCGACCGAGCTGTTGCCTCCAGAACTGCGTTCCCCAAGTGAGTGAGTATGGACGCCTACTAGCCGTAGGGCGGGCATTCACAGATCATCCGTACTCACCATGACGTCCTTATCCGGATAAGTTTCCGCATACAGGCTTTGAAAGTATTCGATCGGTGTTTTCTCGTACGGTAACTGGTCGGCAGAATGCTGCGAGTACTTTGCAAGTTTCAAGTTTGTATGCTTCGAGATCGTTCCCTCGCGCGGTTCGTAGACGCCCATAATAAGATGCAATAGTGTGGATTTCCCGGTTCCGTTCGCACCTAGAATGGCAACTCGAGAATCCATGCTAGCGAAAGTGGCCGTTGTCAGTATGAGAGACCGCCCCGCTGAAATTTTATAGAATGCCTCACTCGATACCGAAGCTCAGGTTCTTATAGAGGTAGTCTTCCTTCTTCCCCGAATAGCTAAACGCGACGTCGTTGAACGCGATGATAGGTGGTGGGAGTTTCCGGATGTCCTCAAAGTTGAATCGGAGTGGTCGCACCGTCTCCACCTTTTCGATCAACCCCGCGGCCTCCATCTTGTCAATGATCTTCTGCTTCGACTTGGCCTGCTTCACGAGATTGGCATAAGTTCCGGCGGAAGCGATGAACCTGTGAGGATAGATCGTGATCAGCAAAGGCCGCAAAGTGGGTGGAATATCGCCTCACTTTTTGATGTGCGCAATTTCTTCTTGCTGCTTGTGATAGGCCTTCATCTGATTGACCTCGTTTTCAGTTTTCGTCTTGACGTATGTGGTGTAATTGCCCGAATAGTATACAAGCTATAAGATGGTGTGAGTAATTCATAGTAGAAATAGATCCCTCTCCAATAGTCACCTTTTTCTTGGGTGTGAGTTCGATGATATTAGTGCAAACAGAGTCCATGAAGTCTTGAGAGTGCGATGTGATTACGAGGATGTGGTTATATGTCGATAGATATGCCTCGAGCCATACAACAGCACCGAGGTCGAGATGGTTCGTGGGTTCGTCTGGTCGATGATACGTCAGTAACTCTCAAAATTCCGAGCAAAATCCCAATAGATACATACCAAGTAGTAGCAGGTGAGGCTTTATGAACAGCGCCCTGGCAAGGGCGACTCTCATCCGCCAACCACCACTCATGTCCTTCGTTGGTCTCGCCATCATAGCCTGAGAGAAACCAAGACCGTGGAGGATACTCCCCGCTTTGGCCTCAAAGGTACTGGGGTCCAACTCCTCCAATTCCTCCAATGTCGCCTCCAACGCTTGTTGGTCGCCATCGTCGTCACTCGTGCTCAAGTCTTCGATCCGCTTCTCCAATTTGGCCACCTTCTCCTTCGCACCAGCAACGATATAGTCCAGCGCGTTGGTATCACTAGGTTCGGCTTCGCCATTCACCATGTAGATATCGATGTGCGATGGAATTTCGATGTCGCGTTCGGCGATAGATTGCAGGAACGTCGACTTTCCGCTTCCATTCTCTCCCAATAATCCGTACCGTTGACCATAGTTGAACGAGACGGCGGCGTTTTCGAAAAGCAATCGACCATGAAAGGAGAGTGTGTAGGATTCAATCTTGATATCTCTCGATTTAGGATCAGAGACGAGAACTCCAGTCGCTGATCTGGCGTGTAAAAGGAAATATCAGCACATGAATGGTACTTTCACCACCAAGCCCGCTGAAAGAAACGACGACCCTGACAAATCTCATCGGGGAAAACAAAGAAAAAGGAGTCTCCATTTGATGTACGATCTGGGATCCCATCTTAAGGTCCGAAGGACCCTTGCCACCTTCCAGGACATCGATCCGAACCGGGTAACAAAAAAAAGGAAAGTAGACGCTTGCCTATCGGTAGCAATCTTGAGTTTTTCCATGCTCATGAGGTCCTCCTGACTTGCAGCAGCAGATCTATTCGTCATTGGAGTGCCAGTCGTGCTTCCACGGGCGCTGCCACTGCCCGTTGGCGTCTCTGATGTTCCGGCATCCGTAGAGGCTCCATTTGCTTTTTTCGCAGACTGCTTTGCAGCTTTCTCAGCGAGACGTTTCTATCATTCGATTCCAACAGGGATAACGGGAAGAAAAAGGAGGGATGAGATCATAAATCAGCATCGACTTTCAACTGAAAAGGTTTGTTACAAACTTGTTTCGAAGTGGATGGAGGCATCCTTGTGAAGAACTAGTATGATACAAAGTCTTGTCGTTGCGGTACGGCTTCTAAGGCAGTCTAGGAGCTTTAGATCTAGATGGCCAGTAGATCCAAACTGGAAATGCGGTGTTTAGCCACTTAGACTTGTACCAATCCTCTCGCGTCGTAAAAGAACGAAGGAAATAACTCAAATTAAATGGAAACAACTCTTTTCTCGTCAACTTGATCGTTACTAGCATCCACGACCCTCGAAGTGCCAACCACCCTCGCGTCGGATTACAACTATGAACATATTAGTTAATCACGAAATGAACACCTATTCTCTCCCATAATATTGCTCATCTAAGCCCACTCGAATGACGATTATATGCTCCCAAATCGCCTGCGACGAAGTGGAATGATTCGTTCAAGCGTCTTCAGATGTTGTTAGAATATCGCGGGTGGAATACTGCAATCGGGGGTGATAAAAGCTCCTAAGACAGATATTCATTCTCGGTTCTCATGGAGTTCGACATGCAGACTCACGAGCCTCCACGTCAAAGGATGTCCTGAAGGCACATTTATAAGTATCAACTCGTAAACATATCTGTCAATACAGTGTCAAGAAAGTGGACATTATCAACTTCCTCCGCCACCACCACCTCCATCTCCTCCGCCACCGCCGCCGCCGCCTCCATCACAGCCGCCTCCTCCATCGCCCCCACCAGACCCACTTCCATCCGAACCCCCAGCCATGAATTCGAAGAAATCTCCATAGTCCTTGTGCTTTCGGCGTTTGGGATAATGTGACGACTTGGGCTTGTAAGTCGGACCAGTGGAGTAACCACTATAGTTCGGAGCGCCATAGGTTGGGCCTGGGCCACCATAATTAGGGACACCATGGTGTGGACCGACATACCCTTGCTATGGGCGTGAGGTATGTCTGGATCCGAAGATTCTTTCAAGCATCGATGGCTTATTGAAGGAATCACGATCGTGTTTCGTCAGTCTACTGTGCGTCGGGTCTCTGCCGTTCTGCCAGAAGTCGTAAGTCATTGTCTCTTCCCTATGAGACACTGGACTCACACTCATGATTAAGATCCTTCCAGGTTCAAAACTTATGGAGCTCTAATGCGAGAGGGGCCAGCCTTATAAGTCGCGAATAGGCAGTGTAGGTTGGGGCCTCAAGCCCCAACCATAGCCATAGCCGCCGTTATTGAGTGGGCTTCCGCTAACTACGCTCAAGAAACTCGCTTTGCATTTCAGTGGTCACCACTCCGTATTATGTCTTCGCCCCGTCCCTCTGTAATGCTTCTCGCTTTGAGAGTGCAGCGCTAGCCGGACTATATGAAAAGGGGAATGCGTATCTGTAATCATAGCAAAATCCGGAGTCAAGCCAAAAAATTGACGGACTTTAAGGCTATTTCCATTAACCCATAACATGACCGCTTGCTACGTCATCGCCTCCTTTCTGGTGATTATCTACCCAACCACCTCTATCGCTACTTCTTTGTAGCCTTTGTTGGCATGGCCAGACCAGATGCGGTAAATGGGTGGTAAACGGTGATCCCAGAGAGGAGGCGTTGTGTTGAAGCTTGCTGATCGCTATTAGGCCGCTTTTTGCAGCTAAAATTGTACAATATCAATGTGAAATAAGAATGCGCTGTGACTGATGAACAAACAGAATCGCCTGACAAGCCGCTTTTCGACCAATACTTCCGTTCATAGCACTAATACGCGACTCGGAGCAAAATATTATAGCATTCGTGAAACGCATTTTCCCAAACTAATCCATAATGTTGTCCTCTTTATCATCCTTCCTTCTCCTTCCTTCGTCCCCTTTCAGCGCTTAATCACGATAAGAGGTCCAACTATCAAAGGTTAGTCAGTGCAATTCCGTTTAATCGAGAAGGAGCCAATACGAGAGGAACAGAGGAACTCACTAGTCCTTGATGCGGGCAAACTGGCCAGGGGTGAAATTATCGCGGCACCGATCGTAACTATAATCCATAAAGTTCTGAAAAGAAAAGAGAAAAGTAAGTAAATCGACAAAAACGACCATTAGATGGTTCAGTTTTTCAGAGGGTGGTCGTGGTGAAGACGTACATGGTGAGGATCTCGTCCAGGTAGGTTCGGACAACTGTCACGAATGGGGGGACACCCGCTAGTCGCATTCGCTTGCGCGGGCGTATCGCTCACGTAATCACCATCAAATTCTCCACTCTTAGCGCATCCATTTTGAAAGGTGTGATAGAGTCCGAGCTACAAATCCCGCGGGAAAATGAATGAGCGAGTGAGCGGCTGATCGCGTCGTAGTAGTGAAGGGAGGGACAAGCAATGAGGGAAGGGGGACGAAAACAAACTCGGAGACGTACCCAGTGTCCAACCTCGTGCGCAAAGACAGCACCCGAATTGTAGTTAGTGGCAGCTACGATTAAATCAAGAAAAAATGTCAGCGTACGGTCAAGAGGGAAATGGGGGGAAAACAAAAGGAGGAAGATGTCGCGACTCACATCCCCAACTGACGGCAATATACTTGACGACGATACCGTCCAAATACTGATTCGCCCCCGGGGAGTAATCCCAGGGAAACGTAGCATGGCCCAACAGCTTTGGATTCAAATCTCCAAAGTTGGTCGTGTAAATGTTCAGCGTCTTTGCATCTCCCTGGCGTAACTGCTTTTTCATCGCTTTCTCCTCTTCGCTGTTCTTATCGCCGTTGAACCAAGGCGGGTGGACATAACGTCTTCGAAGGGTGAGCACAAAGGTGAAACCAGAACCCAGAAACGAAGCGTTGATCTTTGCGATCGCTGTCAGACGTTTCATTTGTCAGCCCACATATTGCACAAGAAAAGAATGAGATCCAACGAAATGGGAGAGAGAGGGAGGAGAGGTGAACATACTTTCGTCGATTTGGAAATTTGACACGCTTCCTTTTCCGCCTGACGTTTCTATAATAGTATTCCATACTAAGAGGGAGAGAGGATCGTGTGAACAGAGGGCTCTTTAACGAGGAGGGGGAAAGGCACATGAAAGTGAGGATGCATGGTGAGAGGGGAAATACACACCAACGGGAATGGTAACAGCACGTTTGGCAAAGAGGTCGAGGGCGGTCCCATTTACCCCCTTGCGGCGTGCAAACTCTTTCTCCACCAGGCGTTGTTCGTCGACCGAAATTTCAGTACCACACGGCCTATTATCAAGTGCGTGATGTGTGAGCCATGCGGGCGACCTCCTTTTTGTTGATGGGAGGGGGGAAGAGCTAGCAGGAACTCACTCGTAGTCGTCGTCGTCGATGGGCGCACCGAGAACCGCCATGCCCAGAATGAAGGAGAACAAGAAGAGGATCAACGGAGACGAAAATGGGATACGCATGATAGCAGAGGGGAAAGTAGTAGGGGGAAAGCAATGGGAGAATTGACGCCTTTTTATCTACCCACGACAATTCTGGTCAGAAACGCATCGTGTGACGAGTATTCGGTCCAGTTCGGTTCGTATTCGAAATGTGGAAATTATTCCGTTCTCCAAAGTGACCATTCTCTACAGTTCTCAACGAGCGCCAAAGTGCAAGAAAGATGAAAATGGATGTGTCGAGACGAGGCTAAATTTCCACTCTCGTGACGATTACTTGAGCAGACGGGATGTCAAACCTGCCCCCAACAAAGCAAACGCTGCAAACGCTGCAAACGCTGCTGGCAGTTTAGCCCGTACAGGCATGAAGCCCTTTTTGCCAAGAACTTTCCCTTTCGGCCTGCTTATCCTCATCATGGAGGTATCTTTTGTACTTTTCTCTTGCCACCTGTTAGAGGTGAGGCGCATTCAGGAGAAGGGAGGTAAAGGGGGACGACCAAGGTTGATCCTGACGAACATCCGTGCGCATAGCTATTCCACTATCGAGACCGCTTTTTTTGGTGGACGAACGCGCGATATATACTATTTTTATCCTAAGGTTCTAGTGCGGACGAGGAAGCCAAGTAGCTCGTTCGCTCGTTCGCTCGGTCGTGTAACCAGTTCAACGAGGATGCGAGGGGTGTGTTGTAGGAGGACGATCCAATCGATGCCAAGAACATAAACACGAGATGCGAGCGATGAAAGTGGGCTGACAAGAGCCTCTTCTGCCCTTCTCCTCAATCGCAAATTCAGCCCGGAGCCAGTCCACCTCCGAAGAAAAGGAAATAAAATGTCCAGCGCTTGAGAGGAGAAAGAAAACGAGGCAGAAAGAAACGAGGAGAGGGCTGAGAACTGGCACATTGGTGGCGAGTCAAGGACCGCTCCGCCATTCTCGTCAATACTCCAATCCAGTATGGAGATCAAATCCAACCTGTGAACAGAGTGATCCATTGCACATTGTGGTCGTAATCCTTCGCTCATCGAAGGTTTGATAGAAAAAGGTGAGAGACGGTGAAGTTGTGGTTCGAGTTCAAGTCAGTAACCAAAATCGTAAACTCTCCCTGTAGCCCTGCCACCGAATCATTGATTCTAGAACGTCGAGCATGCGATTCCATTTGGTAAACAATGATATTTCGACCAAGCGCACCTGCGCTCCCAGTTTCATGACACCAAGTGATATAGTCCGTTCGAGGAGTAAAATAAAGCAAAACGTGAAAGCTGTCTTTTTGTTGGTCCATGTTCCATACCATTTTAATCTTCATCGTCATCGCCATCGTCGTTCCTTATCCATCTCTCCTTTCGTCACTCATCGAAAGAACCCCTCCTGTTCAATGCCCAGCACGCCAGGTGAGCCACCTATCAAAAGTCATTTAGTCAGTCCCTCTGATTGAAAAGAAGGAAAGAAAGGAGGGGAGGTAGGGTGAGGAATTGTGGGAGGCGGGAACTCACTGGTAGACGATCCGGTTAAACTGGCCAGGCGAGAAATTATTGCGGCACCGGTCATAACTATAATCCATAAAGTTCTAGAGGAAGCGAACGAAACGATGAGCATTAACAATCGCGTGACGGCGACGAGAAGGAGGAGAAGTGTCTATGTGCACGTACGTGGATAGGATCATTCCCAGGTAAATTGGGACAGCTATCTCGACTGGCAGGGCACCCGCTGGTGCTATCTGCTTGCGCGGGCGTGTCGCTCACAAAGTCGCCATCGGCTGTGCACCCGTTTTGAAAGGTATGATAGAGTCCGAGCTGCGAGGGAGAGTGTGTGAGAGTGTTGCAGTGAGTAGGGTGGTAGTGTAAAGAGCACGACGCAAAGATTTGGGAGTGAATAACGAACATACCCAATGTCCGACCTCGTGCACAAAAGTGGCTCCTTGATTGTAGTTGGTGGCGGCTACCATCCCAAAAGGAAAAAGAAAAATAAAGAATTAGCCGAGAGTTGAGAAAGAAGATAGAGGAAAAAGATGAAGGGAAACTCGCAACTCACAGCCACCACTGACGACGATATACTTGACAACGACACCATCCAAGTACTTATCCGCCCCCGGGGAATAATCCCAGGGAAACGTAGAATGGCCCAGTAGCTTTGGATTCAACTCGCCAAAGTTGGTCGTGTAAATGTTGAGCGTGGTCGCGTCTCCCTGCCGTAACTGCTTCCTCATCGCTTTCTCATCATTGCTGTTCTTGTCGGCGTTGAACCAGGCCTGGGAGACGTATCGTCTTCGAAGGGTGAGTACAAAGCTGAAGCCGGAGCCAAGAAAGGAGGCGTTGAGCTTTGAGATCGCTGTGAGGGTGGGGTTAGCGACGGATTGTACGATTATGTAGTGTGGCACAGCGCAATGGGAGACGAGAGGAAGAGATGGACGTACTATCGTCAATCTGTTTATCTGTCACGCTCCCCTTTCCACCCGATGTTTCCACAATCGTATTCCACACTGAGGAAGGAGGTGTGTGTGTTAGCAAAAGCCCAGTACAGAGAGATCTTTCCGATGAGAGAGGGGAATGAAGGTGGTAACATACCGACGGAAATGGTAGTGGCGAATTTGGCAGTGAGTTCCGGGGCGGTCAGATTTGCCGCTTTTCGGTCTGCAAACTGTTTCTCGACGATGCGTTGTTGGTCGGGGGAGATGGATGATCCACATGGTCTACCATTCCCAAAAAAACAAACCAGCAAGAAGCGAAGTCAGCGACCTATTCTTTACTGGAACAAGGATCCGTGCAGAAAGAGCAACGAGAAAAGGGGGAGAGAAGCTCACTCGTATTCGTCGTCGATGGGTGCACCAAAGACTCCAAGACTCAGCACGAAAGA
>WSTO01000434.1:0-13130 GCA_019627685.1 Serendipita sp. 399 | reverse complement strand
TCTTTCGTGCTGAGTCTTGGAGTCTTTGGTGCACCCATCGACGACGAATACGAGTGAGCTTCTCTCCCCCTTTTCTCCGCTGCTCTCTCTGCACGGATCCTCGTTCGAATAAAAAAAATGGTGTCGCTGACCTCCCTTCTCGCTGCACTGCTTTTTGGAACGGTAGACCATGTGGATCGCACGTCTCCCTCGACCAACAACGCATCGTCGAGAAACAGTTTGCAGACCGGAAAGCGGCAAATCTGACCGCTTCCGACCTCACAGCCAAATTCGCCACTACCATTTCCGTCGGTACGTTATCATCGCCATTCTCCCCACCCTCATTGGAAACATCTCTCTGTGCTGCGTCTTTGCTAACACATACACCCCCTTCCTCAGTGTGGAATACGATTGTGGAAACATCGGGTGGAAAGGGGAGCGTGACAGATAAACAGATTGACGATAGTATGTCCACCCCGTCCACCTCTCTTGTTTCTCATGGCTAACGCCTCATGGCGACCTCACTTCAACAGCAATCTCAAAGCTCAACGCCTCTTTTCTCGGTTCCGGCTTCAGCTTCGTGCTCACGCTCCGAAGACGATACATCTCCCCAGCCTGGTTCAACGCTGACAAGAACAGCAATGATGAGAAAGCGATGAGGAAGCAGTTACGGCAGGGAGACGCGACGACGCTCAACATTTACACGACCAACTTTGGAGAGTTGAATCCAAAGCTACTGGGCCATTCTACGTTTCCCTGGGATTATTCCTCGGGGGCGGATAAGTACTTGGATGGTGTCGTTGTCAAGTATATCGTCGTCAGCGGTGGATGTGAGTCGCGAGACTCCTTTCCTCCTGATTTCCGTGGACCTTTCTTCTTTTGGGATCGTAGCCGCCACCAACTACAATCAAGGTGCCACTTTTGTGCACGAGGTCGGACACTGGGTATGTCTATCCCTCCCCTCCCAGACTTTTGTGTCGTCTTCCCGGCAGTCTACCTCCCTGCTCACTGCAATGACACAACTCCGTCATCTCTTCGTGTATCTGTTTCTGACACACTCTCTCTTGCAGCTCGGACTCTATCATACCTTTCAAAACGGATGCACAGCCGATGGCGACTTTGTCAGTGACACGCCCGCGCAAGCAGATAGCACCAGCGGATGCCCCGCCAGTCGAGATAGCTGTCCCAATTTACCTGGGAACGATCCTATCCACGTACGTACAAATAGACTCTTCTCCTCCCGTTTCTCGTCGCTATCACAATATTGCCAATGCTAATCGCTTCATTGTTTTCGTGGCTCTCTTTCTCTAGAATTTTATGGATTATAGTTATGATCGGTGCCGCAATAATTTCTCGCCCGGACAGTTTAATCGGATCGTTTACCAGTGAGTCCCCGCCTCCCACAATCCCTCGTCCTGCTTCCCCTCCCCTTCCCCTCGTTTCTTTTCTTCTTCCCAGTTGAAGGGACTGACTGAATGACTTTTGATAGGTGGCTCATCTGGCGTGCTGGGCATTGAACAGGAGGTGTTCTTTCGATGAGTGACGAAAGGAGAGATGGATAAGGAACGACGATGGCGATGACGATGAAGATTAAAATGGTATGGAATATGGACCAACAAAAAGACAGCTTTCACGTCTTGCCTTATTTTACTCCTCGAACGGACTATATCACTTGGTGTCATGAAATTGGGAGCGCATGTGCGCTTGGATGAAATATCATTGTTTACCAAATGGAATCGCATGCTCGACGTTCTAGAATCAATGATTCGGTGGCAGGGCTACAGGGAGAGTTTACGATTTTGGTTACTGACTTGAACTCGAACCACAACTTCACCGTCTCTTACCTTTTTCTATCAAACCTTCGATAAGCGAAGGATTACGACCACGATGTGCAATGGATCGCTCTGTTCACAGGTTTGATTTAATCTCCATACTGGATTGGAGTATTGACGAGAATGGCGGAGCGGTCCTTGACTCGCCACCAATGTGCCAGCTCTCAGTCCTCTCCTCGTTTCTTTCTGCCTCATTTTCTTTCTCCTATCAAGCGCTGGACATTTTATTTCCTTTTTTTCGGAGGTGGACTGGCTCCGGACTGAATTTGCGATTGAGGAGAAGGGCAGAAGAGGCTTTTGTCAGCCCACTTTCATCGCTCGCGTCTCGTATTTATGTTCTTGGCATCGATTGGATTGTCCTCCTAGAACAACACACTCCCCGCGTCCTCGTTGAATTGGGTACACGACCGAGCGAACGAGGTGCTTGGCTTCTTCGTCCGCACCAGAACCTTAGGATAAGAATAGTATAGATCGCGCGTTCTTCCACCAAAAAAAAGCGGTCTCGATAGTGGAATAGCTATGCGTACGGATGTTCGTCAAGATGAACCTTGGTCGTCCCCTTTTTACTCCCTTCTCCTGAATGCGCTTCACCTCCCACAGGTGGCAAGAGAAGAGTACAAAGATACTACCATAGTGAGGATAAGCAGGCCAAAAGGGAAAGTTCTTGGCAAAAAGGGCTTGATGCCTGTACGGGCTAAACTGCCAGCAGCGTTTGCAGCGTTTGCTTTGTTGGGGGCGTGTTTGACATCCCATCTGCTCAAGCACTCGTCACGAGAGTGGCGATTTAGCCTCGTCTCGACACATCCATTTTCATCTTTCTTGCACTTTGGCGCTCGTTGAGAACTGTAGAGAATGGTCACTTTGGAGAACGAGAATGTTCCACATTTTGAATACGAACCGAACTGGACCGAATACTCGTCACACGATGTGTTTCTGACCAG
The DNA here is from genome assembly GCA_019627685.1 of Serendipita sp. 399. Classification (NCBI taxonomy): domain Eukaryota; kingdom Fungi; phylum Basidiomycota; class Agaricomycetes; order Sebacinales; family Serendipitaceae; genus Serendipita; species Serendipita sp. 399. Next base: position 10,378 of record WSTO01000434.1, on the reverse strand, counting down.
AATTGTCGTGGGTAGATAAAAAGGCGTCAATTCTCCCATTGCTTTCCCCCTACTACTTTCCCCTCTGCCATCATGCGTATCCCATTTTCGTCTCCGTTGATCCTCTTCTTGTTCTCCTTCATTCTGGGCATGGCGGTTCTCGGTGCGCCCATCGACGACGACGACTACGAGTGAGTTCCTGCTAGCTCCTCCCCCCCCCTTCCCATCAACCAAAAGGAGATCGCCCGCATGGCTCACATATTATGCGCGTGATGATAGTCCATGTGGAACCGAGATCTCACTCGACGAACAACGCCTGGTGGAGAAAGAGTTTGCACGCCGCAAGGGGGTAAATGGGACCGCCCTCGACCTCTTTGCCAAACGTGCTGTTACCGTTCCTGTAGGTGTGTATTTGCCCTCCCTCCCCCTTCACTTTCATGTGCCTTTCCCCTCCTCGTTAGAGAGCTCTCTGTTCACACAATCCTTTCTCCCCTTCAGTATGGAATACCATTATGGAAACTTCGGGCGGAAAAGGAAGCGTATCAAATTTCCAAATCGACGAAAGTATGTACACCTCTCCTCCCTCTATCTCCCCATTTCGTTGGATTTCATTTGTTTTCTTGTGCAATATGTGGGTCTGACAAATGGAACGTTTGATAGCGATCGCAAAGATCAACGCTTCGTTTTTGGGTTCCGGTTTCACATTTGTGCTCACCCTTCGAAGACGTTATGTCTACCCGCCTTGGTTCAACGGCGATAAGAACAGTAAAGAAGAGAAAGCGATGAAGAAGCAGTTACGCCAGGGAGATGCAAAGACGCTGAAGATCTACACGACCAACTTCGGAGATTTGAATCCAAAGCTGTTGGGCCATGCTACGTTTCCCTGGGATTACTCCCCGGGGGCGAATCAGTATTTGGACGGTATCGTCGTTAAGTATATTGCCGTCAGTTGGGGATGTGAGTCGCGACTTCTTCCTCCATTCGTTTCCCCCCCCATTTCCCTCTTGACCGTACACTGACATTTTTTCTTGATTTAATCGTAGCTGCCACTAACTACAATTCGGGTGCTGTCTTTGCGCACGAGGTTGGACACTGGGTACGTCTCCGAGCTTGTTTTCGTCCCCTTTCCCTCATTGCTTGCCCCTCGCTTCATTGCAATGTGAACAGTTGCTCGCTCGCTCACTCATTTCCCGCCGGTGTTGTAGCTCGGACTCTATCATACCTTTCAAAATGGATGCGCTAAGAGTGGAGAATTTGATGGCGACTATGTGAGCGATACGCCTGCGCAAGCGAATGCGACCAGCGGGTGTCCCCCCATTCGTGACAGTTGTCCGAACCTACCTGGACGAGATCCTCACCATGTACGTCTTCACTACGACCACCCTCTGAAAAACTGAACCATCTTAATGGTCGTATTGTCGATTTACTTACTTTTTCTCTTTTTCAGAACTTTATGGATTATAGTTACGATCGGTGCCGCGATAATTTCACCCCCGGCCAGTTTGCCCGCATCAAGGACTAGTGAGTTCCTCTGTTCCTCTCGTATTGGTTCCTTCTCGATTAAACGGACTGGTACTGACTAACCTTTGATAGTTGGGCCTCCTATCGTGGCTAAGCGCTGAAAGGGGACGAAGGAAGGAGAAGCAAGGATGATGAATATGACAACATTATGGATCACTTTGGGAAAATGCGTTTCACGAATGCTGTAATATTTTGCTCCGAGTCGCGTATCAGTGCTATGAACGGAAGTATTGGTCGAAAAGCGGCTTGTTAGGCGATTCTGTTTGTTCATCAGTCACAGCGCATTCTTATTTCACATTGATATTGTACAATTGTAGCTGCAAAAAGCGGCCTAATAGCGATCAGCAAGCTTCAACACAACAACTCCTCTCTGGGATCACCCTTTCCCACCACATTTACCGCATCTGGTCTGGCCATGCCAACAAAGGCTAGAAGAAGTAGCGATAGAGATAGTTGGGTAGATAATCACCAGAGAGGAGGCGATGACGTAGCAAGCGGTCATGTTATGGGTCATTATGGAAATAGCCTTAAAGTCCGTCGTTTTTTGGCTCGACTCTGGATTTTGCTATGACCACAGATACGCATTCCCCTTTTTATATGGTCCTAATAGCGCTGCACTCTCAAAGCGAGAAGCATTCCAGAGCGACGGGGCGAAGACATAATACGGACTGGTGACCACTGAAATGCAGAGCGATTTTCTTGAGCGTAGTTAGCGGAAACCCACTCAATAACGGCGGCTATGGCTATGGTTGGGGCTTGAGGCCCCACCCGTCCTCCCTACACCGCCTATTCGCGACTTATAAGGCCTGTCCCTCTCGCATTAGAGCTCCATAAGTTTTGAACCTGGAACGATCTTAATCATGAGTGTGAGTCCAGTGTCTCATATAGGGGAGAGACGATGACTTACGACTTCTGGCAGAACGGCAGAGACCCGATGCACAGTAGACTGACGAAACACGACCGTGATTCCTTCAATAAGCCATCTATGCTTGAACGAATCTTCGGATCGAGACACACCTCACGCTCACAGCAAGGATATGTCGGCGGTCCACACCATGGTGTCCCCAATTATGGTGGCCCAACCTATGGCGCTCCGAACTACAGTGGTTACTCCACTGGTCCGACTTACAAGCCCAAGTCGTCAAACTATCCCAAACGTCGTAAGCACAAGGACCACGGCGACCTCTTCGAATTCATGGCTTGGGGTTCGGATGGAGGTGGGTCTGGTGGGGGCGATGGAGGCGGCGGTTGTGATGGAGGCGGCGGTGGTGGTGGCGGAGGAGATGGAGGCGGAGGAGGAGGAGGTTAATGAAACCCAATTTCTTGATACTATGTTGGTGGATCTGTTTACAGGTTGATACCTATAAATGCGCCCTCAGGATGTCCTTTGACGTGGAGGCTCATGGGCCTGCATGTCGAATTCCATGAGAACTGAGAATGAATATCCGTCTTAGGAGCTTTTATTCCCCCCGACTGCAGCATTCCACCTGCGACATTCTACCAGCATCTGAAGATGCGTGAACGAATCATTCCACTTCGTTGCGGGCGATTCGGGAGTATATAATCGTCATTCGAGTAGGCTTGGATGAACAGTATTATGGGAGAGAATAGATGTTCATTTCGTGATGAACTAATTTATTCATAGTTGTGATCGACGCAAGGTTGGTTGGCCCTTTGAGGGTCGTGGATGCTAGTGACAGTAAGTTGAAGAGAAAGTTTATTTCCCTTTAACTTGAGCTATTTCCATCGTTCTTTAACGACGCGCGAGGATTGGTACAAGTCCAAGTGGCTAAACACCGCATTTCCAGTTTGGATCTACTGGCCATCTAGATCTAAAGCTCCTAGACTGCCGTAGAAACCGTACCGCAACAACAAGACTTTGTAGCATACTAATTTTTCACAAGGATGCCTCCATCTGCTTCGAAACAGGTTTGTAACAAACCTTTTCAGTTGAAAGTCGACGCTGATTTATGATCTCATCCCTCTTTTTTTCTTCTCGTTATCCCTGTTGGAATCGAATGATAGAAACGTCTCGCTGAGAAAGCCGCAAAGCAGTCTGCGAAAAAAGCGAATGGAGCCTCTACGGATGCCGGAACATCAGAGACGCCAACGGGCAGTGGCAGCGCCCGTGGAAGCACGACTGGCACTCCAATGACCAATAGATCTGCTGCTGCAAGTCAGGAGGACCTCATGAGCATGGAAAAACTCAAGATTGCTACCGATAGGCAAGTGGAACACTTGCCCTTTTTTTGTTACCCGGTTTGGATCGATGTCCTGGAAAGTGGCAAGGGTCCTTCGGATCTTAAGATGGCATCAAAGATCGTACATTAAATGGAGATCCCTTTTTCTTTGTTTCCCCGAGGAGATTTGTCAGGGTCGTCGTTTCTTTCAGCGGGCTTGGTGGTGAAAGTACCATTCATGTGCTGACATTCCCTTTTACACGCTAGATCAGCGACTGGAGTTCTCGTCTCTGACCCTAAATCGAGAGATATCAAGATTGAATCCTACACACTCTCCTTTCATGGTCGACTACTGTTCGAAAACGCCGCCGTCTCGTTCAATTATGGTCAACGGTACGGATTATTGGGAGAGAATGGAAGCGGAAAGTCGACGTTCCTGCAATCTATCGCCGAACGCGACATCGAAATCCCATCGCACATCGATATCTACATGGTGAACGGTGAGGCCGAACCCAGTGATACCAACGCGCTGGACTATATCGTTGCTGGTGCGAAGGAGAAGGTGGCCAAATTGGAGAAGCGGATCGAAGACTTGAGCACGAGTGACGACGATGGCGACCAGCAGGCGTTGGAGGCTACATTGGAGGAGTTGGAGGAGTTGGACCCCAGTACCTTTGAGGCCAAAGCGGGGAGTATCCTCCACGGTCTTGGCTTCTCTCAGGCTATGATGGCGAGACCAACGAAGGACATGAGTGGTGGATGGCGGATGAGAGTCGCCCTTGCCAGGGCGTTGTTCATAAAGCCTCACCTGCTACTACTTGGTATGTATCTGTCGAGATTTTGCTCGGAATTTTGAGACTTACTGACGTATCATTGAACAGACGAACCCACGAACCATCTCGACCTCGGTGCTGTTGTATGGCTCGAGGCATATCTATCGACATATAACCACATCCTCGTAATCACATCGCACTCACAAGACTTCATGGACTCTGTTTGCACTAATATCATCGAACTTACACCTAAGAAAAAGGTGACTATCCGGAGAGGAACCTATATCCACTGTGAATTGCTCACACCATCTTATAGCTTGTATACTATTCGGGCAATTACACCACATACGTCAAGACGAAAACTGAAAACGAGGTCAATCAGATGAAGGCCTATCATAAGCAGCAAGAAGAAATTGCGCACATCAAAAAGTGAGGCGATATCCGGCCCGTTTTGAGGCATTTGCTGATCACGATCTATCCTCACAGGTTCATCGCATCCGCTGGTACTTATGCCAATCTCGTGAAGCAGGCCAAGTCGAAGCAGAAGATCATTGACAAGATGGAGGCCGCGGGTTTGATTGAAAAGGTGGAGACAGTTCGACCACTCCGATTCAACTTTGAGGACATCCGGAAACTCCCACCACCTATCATCGCGTTCAACGACGTCGCATTTAGCTATTCGGGAAAGAAGGAAGACTACCTCTATAAGAATCTGAGCTTCGGTATCGAGTGAGGCATTCCATAAAATTTCAGCTGGGCGGTCTCTCATACTGACGACGACCACTTTTGCTAGCATGGATTCTCGAGTTGCCATTCTAGGTGCGAACGGAACCGGGAAATCCACACTATTACATCTTATCATGGGCGTCTACGAACCGCGCGAGGGAACGATCTCAAAGCATACAAACTTGAAACTCGCAAAGTACTCGCAGCATTCTGCCGACCAGTTACCGTACGAGAAAACACCGATCGAATACTTTCAAAGCTTGTATGCGGAAACATATCCAGATAAAGACGTCATGGTGAGTATGGATGATCTGTGAATACCGGCCCTGCGGCTAGTAGGCTTCCATACTCACTCACTTGGGGGAACGCAGTTCTGGAGGCAACAACTCGGTCGATTCGGTCTCTCGGGTGCCCACCAAACATCTCCAATCAAGCAATTGTCGGATGGCTTACGGAATCGGTAAGCATGAACACCTCAAAGGGCCTTTGCGTCTAATACGATCTCTAGTGTCGTATTTTCTCAGCTGGCGATGGAACACCCACACATCCTCCTGCTAGGTATGGCACTCAGGTGGTGAATTGACGAAGTCCTGATCGTATCCATGTGTAGATGAACCGACAAACCATTTGGATATGGGTTCGATCGATGCGCTGGCGAGGGCGATCAAAGAGTTCGAGGGTGGCGTGGTGATTGTATCCCACGATTTCCGTGCGTATAGTTTCAAATACCGGCGTGTCTATGAAATCTCGAATAGAGGAAGCCTAATATTGGCACACAGGGCTGATATCGCAAGTAGCGGAAGAGCTTTGGGAGGTCAAGAATAAAAAGATTCGAAATCTGACAAAGGTGGGTAATGTTCTATTTACGTATCTGTTACCCTTGGACTCGTATGGGGGAGCGGGAATGAGCGGTTGCTGACGATGAGAACCCTTTATAGGAGGATATTTCGATTCGGGACTACAAGGCTATTCTCGCAAAGGAGTCACAGGCAGCGATCGAAAAGGCAAAACTGTTCTCCAAGGGCAACCAGACGAAGGCAAAGGCGTGAGGAACACTCTTGTTGGATCGGGTTACGATAGCTCCAGGTCCAGGGCGTCGTAGTTGCTCCTCGTCACTCCTCTGGATGGCTACGCGCTTTTACGAGAGGTGGATCTAGTTCTCACATGTACGCATAGAGAGCGTGGAATCCGCTATTTTACGACAAATGATGCGCGATAATTTTTCCGCTAAGGCTATGTGAGGGATATAGGTTGACATGTGTTAGTAGGGTAGCGAGGCATCTCGTGAGACCACTTTTTTTTTTTCTTCAAGACGGGGTCTAAGGCTGCCTTTAGGTGGACCTAGGTCACGATTTCTCATGGCTACGCCAATCGTATCGCATTTCTAATCGCTCTAGACCTCTCTTCTCCCTATAGGACTCTATTTTTGTGGTATCCTCTTCATTGGCCAGATAGCCTCAGGGGAAAAGGGAGAAAAGTTGGGGAAGAGAAGTAGGTAGGGTATTCCGCGCAACTTCACCTTTCTTTCGCTAAGGCTGTGAGGAAAAGTGTGACCCATGGTAACAGATAACGTAAGATACAAATCATATGGTGAGTGCCGCGACCGTGGATGTTGCAACTCCGTAGGCAACTGCCTCGCTCGGTCTCGATGGGGTGCATATATGAGCGACAGGGATCAACTCAACATCTCATCAGTTGGAATACCGCTATTTCCGTGCATGCACATAGATACAGAGGCGTCTATATGTGAAACAAGGGGAGCGATGCGAGGGAGGGTCAGGTCGAAGACCAGACGGGAGTAAGGGACTACTCTCAAGAAACTGTCGCATTGTGTAGACTTGGCGTAGCAGAATATCGATATATCCGTTCTTTTTTGTTGTTCTTGATCCACCCCTAGCGCGGCGCTGCTGGGACTTGCGGCTTGATCGCCGTCCTGGCGAGGCGTCTCTTCGATGGTTGTAACCGACACAGCCAGCTGAACCTATGTTTACGTTTTGGTTGCGGGGACGGTGTGAGTGAGAAGTGAGATTTGTAGGGAAGGGGCCCAGTATGGAATATACTGTACGGCAGTGCGAATTTGTGCCGAAGGCGCCCGGTGTATTCCCGGCCACCCAAAGCCCGCTTCATTTTGGTGATTTTCAATTTTTTTTTTTTAGCTTCGAACCCTGCCACACATACACAAGTGGACATATGGCAGTCAGTCACGCTGCGGCGTTTGTTGACAAACCCATATTATCATATATCTGATTGTGGAGCAGGGCAGAGCTGAGCAGGCAACGCTGCCAATGTGCGTTGTATTTTTACTACTACTGTTATTGTCAACCAATTTCCTATCTTGAACACAGCTACGCTTCGTCTTCGTGGATTCCTGCAGTGATGCTTCTGTCGGCGTTAAGGTCCCAACAGACAAAGGGTCCATTTGTATATGTAATCACACTCTATTCACGGCGTCTGTGTTCAATGGCATATTGGAAACGACACACACAGCCGCGGGCGTCCAAGCCCCACGGCCGTTCGACAGGGCACGCACAGACCGGCGCAATCGAAGCATTTACACGACGCAACTCCCCAGGCAGAGTTCATAATGCTATATCCGCTGGATATACGAGATAATTCATCCATCCAATATTTACGGATAGCCCGTATCGTCTCCTCTTGGGATCGAAAGGAGGCGCTTGGGGTCTCGTCGGCGTATATAAAGGCTACTGCAGAACGAGACATTCTACTCCTCAGAACAGTCTTGTTTCTCTTTCTCTTCTCACCAACCTACCTTTTCATTTTCTTCTTCTACCGGCCTGGTGCCTCCTTGGTGCGTCCCGACGATGCTTAGGCCTCGTTCGCTTGCTCGCCTCGCTGCAACTGACTGACGACCCTCTCCAGTCTTTTATTTACCTTTTCTGCATCCCAAAGCACACTCAAACAACACACAAACACACACATACACACCTCATCATCATGCACTTCTCCAAAGTCTTCCTCTCCCTCTTCGTCCTCGCCCTCGGTGCCACCGCCATCCCCGTGCCCGCCCCCATGCCATCGAGCGGCGCAAGCCATGGCCACTCCTCTTCTACTTCCACCCAGCACACCGGTACCACCCAGAACACGGGAACAACCGACACCAGCATCGGCGTGCACAACCAACATCAACAAGCGGCAGCCGCCCAACACCAACAAGCCCAAAACGTGCAACACCAAGTCGGACAGATCCCCCAGCACTGGCAAGCCCCCCCGGCGCCCAACCCGGTCAACCTCCAGCCACTCAATGTCCAACAACCGCCTCACCATGGGACTACGGGTGGTAACCATCACCCGTGCGATTGTACGGGCAGTGGATGCAAGTGCACCATTTTGAAACGTGGACTCGAGGTCACGCTCCTCACTCGCAGTCCCGAGCCCCTCCACTTGGACGGAATCGTCCACGCCGTCGAGCATTTCCTCTAGAGCGAGCGACGCCCAGAGATAAACACCTAGATAGAATAGTTTTCCCTCACTGGATTTTGAATCTCATAGCAGTTAGAACAACTAGTGTATTTATGTATGAGGGGGTGCATTCACCCTTCACCACAGACAAGTTACGGCCTTGGCGAATAAATGTCGACCAGAAATATCGGGGAAAAACCGTCTCTTGACCAAAGAATAAGTCAGTTGAGGTTCACGGATGGCGCCTATTAGCGCGGTCACTTCCAACAGCAGTCCTTTCATCGCTCGGAGGGATGAGGGGCCAAGGTCACATCGCATTAGAGCAGGAGACACACAGCCTATCGAAGAAAGAACTATACAGATCACTAGACAAACTAAGAGACGAGCGAACGAGAGTGTAGATATCTTTGATTGGGGAGGTGGAATCGTACAACCGCACAGTCAGTTGAAAAATGTATCTCTCTAGTGAACCAACGTACCTTTGTTTGGCACGATACTCCTCCACAGAAGCAAACTATCTTCCATCCTATTCACCCTCGGATCCTCCGTCAATTCCCGATCGAAAGCGGAGATCTGAGCGAGGAAGATGAGTGCCTGCATGTCGTCGAAGAGCGGTGCCCAAACGTGTCGCTGATTCCTCGCACCACCCACATCACAAAACACCCAGCCTTAGTTTTGGTTTCCTCATTGGCCAAATAGCCTCAGTGGAAAGAGAGAAATCGGGGAGGGGCAGTAGGATATTCCGCACAAGCTCATCATCTTTCGCTGAAGTCCTGAGAAATACTGTGATCAGTGATGAAAGATAACATAAGATACAAATAGAATGGTGAGTCCAGCGACCGCAGATGTTGCAAACCCATCGGCAACTAGCTCGTTCTCGATGGGATGCGTATATGAGAGATATGAATCAACCCAACATCTCTTCATTTGAAATACCGTAATCCCTGTTCGCGCATACAGACATATATACGTATATATGTGAAACCAGGGGAACGATGCGGGGGACGGTCAGGTTGAAGCCAGATGGGAGTGAGGAATTATTATTAAGAAACCGTGGCACTTGTGGACATGGGGTAGCCGAATATTGAGATCCGTTCTTTTTTGTTTTCTCGACCATCGCCAGTAAGGGCGGCGCTGCTGTGAATGTCGCTTGGTGCCGTCCGTCCGAGGCTTCTCTTCGATTGTTGTAACCGACACAGCCAGTACAACGTAACTTTTTGTTTGTGGGTGTGGGTGAGAGTGATGTACTCCCACACACATTACACATTCACAAAGTGGACACATGGCAGCCAGTCACTTTGCGGCGTCTTGTTTACAAATCCGTAGATCTCATCGTAGGACAGCGCAGCGCAGAGTAGGCAACGCTGTCATTGCGCATTATATTTTTATGTTGATCGTTATCATTGCCAACCAGTTTCATTACTTCGAACGCAGCTATGCGTTGTCTTCGTGGGTTCCTCCTTCTGCTGTTGGCGTTAGTGTCCCAACAGACAACCGGGCTCATTTGTATACATAACCACACTCTATTCAAATTTGGTTGGTCAACGGCACGTAACGACACACACAGCTGCAAGCGTCCAGTCCTGGCTCCATGCTGTTTGTCACGGCACGCACAGGTCGAAGCAATCGAAGCACTTACGCGACACAACTCCCCATGGAGAGCTCATAATTATCCATCCATCCAATATTTACGGTTGACGGTTAACCTGTGTCATCTCCTCTTGGATCTCGTCGGGGTATATAAAGGCTGCTGGGGAACGAGACAATCCACTCCTCAGA
>WSTO01000433.1:0-13135 GCA_019627685.1 Serendipita sp. 399 | reverse complement strand
GAGAGCCTCGCCTTTTGGTTGGCTTTGCTGTGTTCTATGATCTCGATGATCCCATTGCCCATCTCCAGCAGAGTTCCCATCGTTGCGAGTTCCCCGACAGATACCTTCGTTGTCTGGTGCAAACGTTGGTTAGTCATCATTCGCGTGCAAGTCAACCTGCTTACCAGTGCAATTTGAGGAACCGTGGGCCAGTCTTCAGGATCTCCCAAAATGATGGCGTCCCCTTGTGTCATGACCGATAAGATTGACGTGATATCTCGAACGACTTTGTGGATCTTCTGCGTCAAACTTGCTATCAACGGCCGCTTCTCGACGTCCAGCATATCATTCGCAGAAGCCATCGCTACGCTCTGAGCCAGTTCTCTATCCAGCATCCGGCGTTCTTCGGAGGAACTTGCTTCGAAGAGACTAGCCAGGTGATTGGGATGAGAGAGTGCATAGTTGAGATGTTGTAAGAGGATAAGAGCCTTTTCAGAAAACGTCCTGAGTATGGTCGTCGCTTGTGCATCAGCCGATGATCGAGGGTTTACTGCGAGCGCCATCGCATAAAAAAGGTCCATCGCGGCATCCAGCTCATCGAGCGTGGCCGTATTCAAAGGCTGACCGATATTCCAATCCAAAGCACGAGAGAGTTGGGCTCCATAGAATTGGACGAAACTTGTGACTTCTGTTTCGATGAAATAAGTGCTTGATGTTCCTACTGATCCGACAAGGGCTGCCATAATGTTCAAGATCGTACACCAAGCAGACTGGCCTGGATTCCGATCTCCTGGAAGCTCGGGATGGAAGGGCTCTAAGGTGCCAACCGTCAACTCGGCGGCAATGGTGAGGTTGCTATAGGCAGAAACGGCGCCCGAGATGGCCAACGTTTCGGCAGAAGCTGGCATTCCTGATAGCGACATTTGGAAGGCCAGAAGATGCCTTGAGTAAAGTGGATATCGATAAGCCCTCAAAGTTTCTCCATCCACAAACTTGCCTGACAGATCGCATTTTGCTAGGAGTTCGAGGCTGGCTCGAGCTAGATTGAGCTCCTGGACACGTTCGAGCCACACTCTGGGAGAAGTATGAACTTCTGGTCGTGTACATTGCTCAAAAACGGTGACCAATAGCTCCATATCGCGATCAAGCAGCTGTGACTCGTTGACCTTAGCATGCTCAATGACTTCGAGCAAGGCACTAGCTACTGCCGTTGTGATGGCTAACATAGCGGAGGAAATGGTAGCACTTTGCTCAGCCGTCGGAAAACTGGAGCTGGAACAGATTTGACGAGCTTTGCGTGCACAGATATAAGCGATCCGAAGGATAGTGCTGTGGAAAGTAACTCTTTCTCCCATGACAGACCTCCGAAGTGATGACATCAGAGGGAAGACCTCGCTAGTCACCATGGCGTGAACGTTTCGGATTAAGGAGGCGAAAGCTTTCACAGCTGGCTCGTTTCCGACCAAAGGAAGTGACCATGTTGACTCTAGGAGAGCCAGCAGTACCGCCAGACGCTCTGCATGAACATCCACCATGACCTCAGTACCCCTCGTTTCTCCTGCTACCTGTTGGGAGATGGAGGCCGCAAGTCGCAGTAAGCTTTCCTTAGTGTCCCTTTCTTGCACATTGGCACCACCTTCCTGAAGGAATAATTTCCATGCCTTCGTAAGTTGAATTTGAGCATCTACCAGGGACCAGTTACAGTTTAGAGAGTAGGCATCGTTGATGATGCGCCTCAGCCGAAGCTTACTCTCCGCATCCACCATTTCTGGATAGAGACGGACTTCCAGTAATTTGATCTGATAGAGGTAGTTGGTACCAAAGTGGCGGAGAATAGGTGGAAATGGTGAGCGCAGAGCTTCGAACACAAAGTCAGGCATTGAGTTACGGATCTTCCTTGCAAGTCGCTGATGCAAGCCGATATCAAAGCTACAGTGTATTGAACGTGTCAGATACTGCGCCAATGAATCACCGGTCTGCAGGAGGTTGTTGAGAGCGGCAATACTGAGGGTTCGCGCTGCCGTCGGTCTCGGTGATAGCGGTGTGACGGCTCCGTTTTGCCTCTGAATGCCACGAAAGACGGTAATTTCGATGGAGAAAAGCTCCACAATTTGTGCTTGTGCCTGAATACGGCTAGCCGCAACTGTCATTGCCTGAAGAGTGGCTTTATCGGGTTTATCCACCTCCATTGATCCTTCTTGCTCCGCATCTGAAAGGTATGCCACTGGCTGCCGAAGCACCCATACCAACCGTGTCCAAAATGCACTATCACTGCGGATAGGCTCGATGGCACCGGAATACTCTAGGTGATGTCGCCAGGTGGCGGTGACGAATCGGATAATCGAGCAAAGGATCTCTATATCTGTGTCCCAGAGACTCTCCCACGCCGAGGTTGATTGAATAGCCACGGTCAGCGCCGTTCTGGCCTTGCCCTCGGCTTCCACCTTATTAGACTCCCCATTTGTCGTTTTTTCTTCAGCTCTGCCCTTCCCCTTCTCCACACGAGATTGGTCTGGTTTGGATTTGACATAAAACGAGCCGGTAACGAACAGCGTGGCAAACGCTGGTTGCTGATCGACGGAGAGTGTCATCAAGTTCCATATTGCAACACGTAGGCGAGGATCCTGACGGGAGTCACGAACGATACGAACAAGGCTTCGAGTCGTTCGCTCCGCATCCGTCATATGTGTCACTAAGCTAGGAGGAGATGGTTCAATCTTCGAAAAAGAGACGATTAGAACCGATAAAACCTCGGTGGCGTATGTAGGGATATTAGGACCCATATCCTCGCTCGCCACCAAGCCGGCGATGGCATCGAGGGGAATTTTCTTTGGTTGACGCGTCCCAGACGCCGATGACATATGTTGAGAGGTGCCAACGCACAAAAGATGTTCCAGCAGACATTGTCGAGTACTGAGCGAGGACGATGATTTGTGTGACAGTAAATACCGCGTTAGATTGAGGAATGATTGGACCATCCACACCAGTTCGGCATTCTCTTTCTCGCGCTGAGCTGATCGCAATGCCGTAGACATCTCATGCCCAACAGTGAGCGAATGAACCAATGGTACGATCGTCATTGGTGAGGCTTGGTTAACGAATGCATCGAGTATGTACGCTGCTAGACTCTTGAAGATCATTCCGTTTGATGATTGCTGGTGTAAATAGGATCAACAATCGCGTAAATATGACTGAGATAGTCTGCGTACCTCTCCATTCCTCACTTCCGACGACCAATTGCGTAGGATATCAACATAGATATCAGCGATTCTTCGCCCGATCTCGAAGCGGTCCCCAAGTCGTTTGTATTTCCAGTCCGAGTATCCGCACCAGATGTTGACATGCACAAACCTGATGGCGTGCTGAAGTACCTCGCTCTGCATTTGCCTGGGAATAGCGCCATCAAGGTCGCTCTGAATGGCGTTGTCAAGGAGCGCACGAGTAAGGGAGAGGATAGATAGAGTGATAGCATAGGAGCCCGCAGAGCGCTCCGAGACTAGGACTGATACCATAGGTGATCGATTGGGCAGAGATTTTGCACTCCAAGGATCGTTTTCATGAGGCGACTGAAGTGCTCCAGTGGTGGAAAGACCTAGGAAGCCAGTAGACCTCATTACTGGCCATACACGTCGAGGAGACGCCCTAGCCAGAGCACCGAGAGTGGCGATCGAACGAGCGATTATTCGTTTGTCCCTCTCCTTTGCAGAGTCCCTTGGGCCTCGATTGACCGTCGTGTCATTGTTTGTTGGACGAGAAAGGGCATCGTTCATTAGCTGGATGATCACTGGAGCTAGCTCCAGGGGCGGGGTTTTGTCACCTTGGAGTCCCTGGTCTTCATCCATCGACTCAGAATGAGATAGTACGTCGTCAACCTGCTCCATGCTATTAAGCAGTGCAGCATGGCTGATACTGTCGGTGTGCATCAACACACTTTCGAACAAGTCCAAGATATCGAGGATGAGCTGATTCACGTCGATCGTGTCGAAATCAATCCCGATAGATTTGAGTGTGAGACAAACCGGTCTGCCAACCATTCTCTTCGTTAAGGCATGGGTGGTGCCTTGTGCCAGAAATCCTGGGTGTTGCTTCCCGGAACGAGTTCCACTGGGGACATCAATCAATACCGTGCATTCATTAAGCACTTCCAGGAGTAGACTCCACGCCGAGTGTCTGTGCTCCCAATTGATGACAAGCGGCTTCCTGGATCCTTCTCGACCAGTACTTCGGACCGGAAGAATAGATCCTCCTGGGAGTTGGAAAGGCTGAGTGTTGTGATAAAGCGTGATAGAGGGTTCGGAATACGGGGAAGATGGGTCGTAGTTGGGATTAGGGATTGATTCCGTCTCATAGAGACCCTTGGGAGGCAGAACAGTGGCATAAAGATCCATTTGATCTAGTTGGTGATAAACGTGTCGGCAGGCATCCTTGCGTGCATCCTCCCTATTATGTTCTAGGAAGGGAATTGCACCGTTATTATAGAGACCCCCACCCCACATTCCGCGGCCAACTGCTTCTAAATCCTTGGACCAATGCTCCACGTTTTCTTCAAGGTCCCAGGTCCCAACTCCAGAAAGAGCGCGTTGAACTCGGATAAACGATATTAAGGAGCCATTCAGTTGGTACTGTTCCCCAGCTAAAGAAAATTCGATTAGAACTCTCAGACGCATCGTAGAGGTAACGAACCTAGCGGAAAGATTGCGCTGGTCACATCTAGCGCAGCAACTCGGGGCGGCGTGAACACGTCCACAGACCAGTAGTTACTCGATAGTTCAGGTAGAGACGGGCCGCACCCAAATATAGTGGTGAAGAGAGTGAGATAAGAGGCGATGTGCTCGGTTGGGAGCTTTGGGAGAGATATCAAGACCGGGATGCAATGAGATAGACCTAAAGAACGCATGTGAAGACAAGCGGCACGTAACGAAGTATATACGCACGCTTGATAACAGTTCTGTAAATGGGAGGGCCAAACCCAACTTTTCGACCACGGCCTTCACCATTAAAGATGCCTCCGGTATGAGGGCCATGCCCAATGATACCTGTATTTAGATACTCCATCACTTTTAATTCGTTAAGGCTGTAGCCAGCCAGTAGACTGCTCATCCAGCTCCCGATTCCCGATGGGACATAGTGAACCTCGAAACCAGGAATGATGATCTTCATGAAGGCTGTATAGTCGTCGGGCAGATGCTCTCCCATCTCTACGGCTGCCTGAGAAACTGAGTAAAGCACAAATGCCCAAGACAATAATAGAGGTGAATAGCGAGTATCGGATGGAGATGCGGACAGGATGGAGTGCACTTCAGGAAGAAGTCTTGGATCGTAGATGCGTTGGTAGTTCACCTCGTCTGTGGATGGCGACGAAAGGACGACCTTGCCATCCAATAAATGCGCAAGATCAAACACGGAGATGCATAGCACCATCCACATCATTTCGACGTTTTTAAGGGTCACCTTGTCTGACTCTTCCAGGTAGAGATACGTTCCTGTTCCAGCCGTGAAGTCTGGACCACGAAGAGAAGACCCGACCCTTTGACCAAGATTGCATTGATATGCTAGTTTTAGGACATGGAGCGCGACCTGTGCCCAAGGGACTGCGTTCGTCCAAAGCAGCCAGAAGACAGCCTCAAGAATGGCGAACTGCTCTTGCAGCACCTGACTAATGTCGTGAGAGCGATTCTTCTTGCCAGTCAGGCTGTACTTTGAGAGTTGCTGCGACTTGGGCACGATCGATTGCTTGCCGAGGGCCTTCTCACTTTTACCGGAATTGTCATCGGGTTCCAATCCAGCATGTAAAGCGTACTCTCGTAGGAGGTAGCTGATGTAATCATGGGCACCACGTGGATCTGCGATGGAGGTTGAGGTACTGGACTCGAGAAGTAGTGGGATCAATTGGTTGGCAACTGAGTGGTAGGGATGTTCGACGTTGGTGGAGGCGATACAGAGTTGTGTTATGGTCCGAAGAAGAGATAGAATCTCGTCATTATAGTAGGTTGTAAACGCCGTCACTAGAATATCCCTTGGTATTGTGAAGTCGACATCGTCCAACTGAGTAAAGCTCGTGTTGGGACCTGAGAAGGTTTTCTTCGCAGAATCTCGATCGACATTGGAACGAGAGTGTTCGTCTGCAGAAACATCTCTAGCCATGTCCTCGTCCTTCCCTTCTATTTCGACATCGACAGGAATTGGAACGCCCTTGTTCCAAAGCATACTCCGTAAGAGAACGTAGCTTTCTACTTCGTCGATGTCGAATTCCTCGCTGATAACGAGAGCGTTTTCGGCCATTAAAGGCCCAACAGTAAATTCGCCGTCAAGCTTGGTCTGCAGTTTCTTTGCAACCTGAGGCGCACTGGAAGTAGCGGATGTCTCCTTTGCGCCAGCAGACGTCGTTCCCTTGGTAGCATTGGCGATTGCAAGAGCAAATACATCGTTGCCCGCTTTGGATCCAAGTTGACCCAGGCTCGGAAGGCTTGATTGCGCCACCTTAGGTACAGTGAGAGCTTTGAGACGACTTTCACTTTCCTTATTTCTCCTTGGGTATGGCGATAAAGGTTTGCGAAGTTGCTCCAAGCGAGTCGTTAACTCCTCGCCGATTTCAACTTCGGTGAGAGTCTCCGTAGCAAGTGATATATCGCTGCAAATGCGACCCCATGGCCTATTTTATACACAAAGATCGGTGGATGAAGTTCCAGAGATCAGCAAAAGGCAGAGACAAAGTCGAACATGCGAAAGTTGCCCCAACAGAAGCCAAGGCACGAATATTCCGCCATGTTTATAGAATTTTTGACGAATTGAGATGTCCAGTGATTGTGAAAAGTGAGAAAGGTCGCGTTTGACGCGTAGTGGAAAAGTGAGTTTGAGTTAGCTTGCCTATACTGGCGAATTTGTATGAAATAAGTGCTTACCTATCTATCTGTCTTCTTCCTGTGCTTGTTCTTTCGGTCTCTGGACGAGTCAACATGGCCATGTTGGCTGATTTGGTCCCCTCTCAGTCCAACGCCTAGTTTGGCACAAATCGAAGAAACGAAATTTGTTTCCAGTTGCTTTGCACTCAGTAGCGAGCTCGACAAGAAGCAGTGTGATCGTCGAGTAATTTAGGGTCGAATACAAAGCAAGGACTTGAACTCTCACCAGCTCGCACACCAAACACGAAACACCCTCAAGCCTTCTCGGGGCTTACCCTGAGGAGAAATCTGACAAATATTGGAACCCACAGTGTTCTTGGAGCATCTCACAACGTCGCGGTCTCACACACCTGACATAATTGCATTGGGACGATTTCGGGCTGGAGCAGAAACCCGATTTCGATATCCAAGTGTCACTAATCCTCAAGCGACCGCAAGCAGTCAGTAGTCTAACGACGTTGAACCTGATACGGAGGCGTCCGCTGCCTGAACGACAACGATCTTATCAGACTGAAGCCCAAGTGTTTGGCCAGCTGTGACTACATCTTGGTCACCATACTCATTTCACTCCAATTTCCTCTCCATAACCTGAACTCGGATTCAAGAGGAGCTTGAGACAGCGAATACTCCGGCATGAGTGGTGTGGAGTACGTTTACGCTCTGCACGACTTTGAACCCCAAAACGATGATGAGATTTCGTTCGTCGCTGGTGAGAGGATTGAGGTAATCGAAAAAGACGATGCATATGGCGATGGGTGGTGGACAGTCAGTGCAACCGTCTAAATTTCAGCTTGCTCTAGCTGACAATTTTTTCTTCCCCGTCAATAAAAGGGTAGAAATCTAGCGGGTCATGAAGGAATCTTCCCAAAGGACTACACGACTCCAGCTGGACCGTTGATCCCAGACTTGCGGACCCCTACAGGCACATCGAGCTTCAATATACATAATGGCATCCCTGCCGGAGGCAATTCTGGATTCCATGGTTCTGGATATGGTAGTACTCTACACCCATTGACGGAAGAAAATGAGTCAGATTCGGCACAAGGGCCTGGGGGCTCATCTGTTCCGAATGGAATTGCTCGGGGTGGTGGCCATGTAATGGCTGCTACCATGACGGACGTTCAGCAAGCCATCGATCAGCTCGGAGTTCACCGTGCAAACTCGGCCATGATGACGGATGACGGGAGGAGTATGTCATTCGCGTCAACAAGAGACGATAGGACGAGCATCTATGAACCAGATAGTGCTCACCCACGAGCGTACGACGACAACAGGAGTGTCAGAGATAGCATTTGGGATGAACAAGATGTAGCTCCTAGTGGTCCGATTAGGGTGACCATGAATGAGGAATGGCATCGCAATGCCCGAAGGCGTTTGTTCGAGAAGGTTGACCAGATAGACATGGAAAGGAGGCGTGAAGAAGAAGAGGAGGGTACACACGATCACAACTATCACCGCCCCCCTTTGGATGTCGAATTCAGCGACGAGAGCGAAGACGAAGATGGTCATCATCACCACCATCACCACCACCACCATCACCATCCTCCCAATGATTTACATCATCGACTTCAGCATGATGATTCCATTCCATCTACCCTACCTTCCACCCTACCAGGTGACGCTTCCACTACTTCCCTTTCCTATGGGAAGGAGGATCCGGGTGCCGACGCTGACATCTCGACTACCACTACAACTGGCGCGAAGCATCTCACCGACAGCCCAGCTAAAGCGGATAGTCCAACATTGGCGATCGATAAAGACCAGATAAACGATGTTAGGGAGTCAACCCCGACTACGAATTCAAAGGAAACTGCTGATGAGAAGAGAGAGGCAACTCCCACTCCAATTCCAGACCCTGTATTACAAGCCCCTCCTCTGGAGCCAGCGAAGGACACCTCTTTGGGTCGGGTTCAAGAACGGATCTACCCCTCTCCTGTCTTATCTCAGCCGGTCGCGGCAGAGTCCTCCCCCACGAAAAGTCATGCCCCCAACGATGCCCCTTCTGTGTCAGTCACTCTGGAGAACTCGTCCGCCCATACGCAAACAGATCCCGTCAAGGCAACTTCGCCTCTACCGTCAGCAGCTTCCTATATATCCTTCTTACCCTCTCCTACCGCTGCGAGTTTTAACACCCCCCCTAGCGCCATTTCAATGTCTCACGTTATGTCAACCCTTTCGCAGCCATCAAACGTGGGAACTCCCCAGGTTCCCAGGATCAATGAAGAACAAGGCGATTCCGTGACAGCGTTCTCCTCAGGTGTTGATCATTCAGGGACATCTGCGGCTCCCGGAAATGCTTCCATTATTTCCTCCATCACATCCACATCTCTTGTCCCACCCTCTAGCGTTTCTCCATCCCTTGCCTCGCCAAAGGCAAAGAAGACTCCACCTTCCGAATGGACTGTCGACCAGGTGGTAGAATGGATACGTAGCAAAGGGTTTGACGATGCAACCTGCAGTAAATTTGCCGGTATGACTGTATACTTCTATTCTGTTGTTCAGAGACTGACCTGGGCTTAGAGCACGAGATCACCGGGGATATCCTGCTAGAATTCGACGTGAACATGCTAAAGGAGATTGATATCGTTGCATTCGGAAAGCGAATGAAGATTGTAAACGCAATCACGGAGCTTCGACGACCGCCTTCATTTGAATCATCAGACGCAGCATCATTAAAGCCCCAATCCCTCTCTCAATTCTCCATGGCAGGACCTCAGTCGACATACCAACCACCACAACCAACCGTTCTCCCTGGCTTCTCCCCTTCTGTGTCAATGCCCAATATAGGCCAGAGCCATGGGCACACCTTAAGCCAGAGCACGCAAGGGTACAATGCAAGTGTCAGCAGTGCCAGCTTTTCTATGAACTCTCCAGGTATATTTGGCGCACTTCAAGCCCAAAACCAGGGTCACTTGTTGAATAGTCCGGGCAACTACAGTCCCAACCTTCTCCAAGGTGCTCCAGTCCATAATGACTCGCCACTTGGCCATAATCGTAATGTCATGCCTTCCGAGCAGTCTAGGGTGAGTATTATTTCGTCAGGAGAGTGAGCTGGTTCTAATCGATCAATGTAACAGCTTGGTCCACCTTATGCTCATACGAGGGTGGACTCTGATCCTGGAGCTGGAGCTGGAGCTATAGGTGATGCCGCAAAGATGATCATGTCCATGAATGGGTATCCCATTCCTGACAAGGCGGCTACCGTTGGTTATAGTGCTGGCAAGGTCAGTGGTTCATTGTCGTTGTAGATTTCTCTAATCTCTTGAAGGACAAGAACCGACCGAGCTCCCTTGCTCTGTCACCGAGTGACGGTGCTTTGGGTAAGAAGGATGTCGTGCCTGTTACTGAAGAGGATGACCGAGCCGTACTCAGCGATGTGAGTTAGTGTAACCCCAGTGATTCGTCTTCTTACTTAGTTACGCAGTCTGATGTCCGGAAGCGGAAGGAGATCATGTCCCTGGATACTACTGGCTCGCACAACCCCCCTGACACCCCTCGCTCGGACACCCCTTCACAGGCTTCAGGAAGGCCGCGTTCCAGCTTGGATGTCCGTCCAGGTGACCGGTTAAGCTTCTTTAATGCTATGCGCGGTCGAAAACCGGCTCCGAGGTACTCTTCGTAGGTTCACTTTTCTTGCCCGTCTTTCACTGCAACGAATCTGACGTACTCTTCCCTTTTTCTTTCTTTTTTTCTTTCAAATACATTATTCGACTACAGTGATCATTCAGGATCGGAAATGGGTTCGCCAAACGTTACACCAGCGGAGAAACAGACCACTTACTCGAAGCTCTATTTAGCAGGCGCAACTAAGCCACCACGGGTAGGAAAATCGAAGGATCAACGCGAGAAGGATAAAAAGGATAAAGAAGAGAAAGCACGGGCCCAACGGGAGATGAAGGAGAACGAGAAGCAAAAGGAAAAGGAAAAGGAACTTGATAAAGACGCGGGTGCTGGTGTATTGCGCAAGCGAACCCTTTCGGGGGATCCACGTACCCCTTCCAGTGCTGTTCCCGAAACGGCCACGACCCCAAGAGTCAACAACGGCGTTGTCACCCTTCGTCCAGGTGAAAACGTTCTGCAACAATTCAAAGAGATTCTTGGAGAAGCCGATCATTCTGGGTTCATGCTTAAAAAGGGAGAGCGGTACAGCACTTGGAAGAATCGCTTCTTTTTCCTCAAAGGGACTCACCTTTATTATCTGAGAAGCAAGCAGGTGCGCTTGCTATGTTCGACTATAGTGAAGATGCTAATTCATTCTTCTCTAGGAAACACGCATTAAAGGATACATTAACATCAAAGGTTATAAAGTCATCGCCGATGAGGCCACTCATCCTGGTCGTTTTGGTTTCCGAATAATTCATGATACTCAAAAGCCGCACTTCTTCAGCTCGGAGGACCAATTAGTCATCCGTGATTGGATGAAGGCGCTGATGAAGGCGACTATTGATCGTGACTTTGCTCGTGGGTACATCATATTATGCCTTGGGAATGAATAATCATTATTTCTTGCAGGCCCCGTCATATCATCTTGCAATATTCCCACTATTCCATTAGCTGTCGCGCAGTCAATGAACCCGGCACCGCGCCCACCTTCGCCACAAGCCATCGCAGCGGCTCAGATGGCATCTCGGCAAGCTGACAATAGTGGCTTATTGAACCGTGACACAAGGCTTTTGATGGGCATAGCAGATGGCTCTGCGGTACTTGGAGGTGTGTAGATACTCCATTTCAATCTCGCTTCACTCTCTCGAAATGATATGCCTGACATCCGTACTAGCCAATCCGACCTCACCAGCTCCTCAGCGGCCGTCTAGGGAGATGCGACGCCCAAGTATCGCCAATAGATCAGAAGTGGGTACGCATGATCCCTCAATTTTGCTGATTCCTAATGGGAACCTTTTATGTTTTGAATCTAGGGCCCCAAATCCGGCGGTTCTAATGCCGCTCTAGTCCAATGGATCAATTCCCTCCTACCTGACAACACCCCACTTGCCACTGACTTGTCTACCTCGCTCTCTTCTGGATTAATCCTATTCCGTCTCGCAGAGTCTATCAAATACGGTCCTGAAGTGGCGAGCGCTCGACTCAATGCTCCATCTCCGGACGATCCCATCGTACCTGATAAATTTTTCGACGTTGGGGGAGCAGAGGAGGAACGGATCGATGGTCTCATGAAGCTCTTCGATTTTTTGGTCGATAATGATGTCAAGCTGTCCGGAATCAGTATGGCAGATGTCAAGCAGGGTCGATCGGAGAAGATTATCGCGCTTGTTCAGAGTATGAAGCAGTGGTATGAGAGGCGGGATGCGATCGTGAAGGCGGTCGGTATTGGTGGTGTTGCGGGACTTAGAACGTGGATCCAAGGATGATCTTTTCCTTATTCTGGATTTTTCTTTTTTTTCAAGTTCTCTTCCCTCCCCTTGCTTTTCTGTGCATCTCGGACATCTTTGTCGCTTTTACTGTGCCCCGTATATGGATTGTCCCCATCTTCTTCCTCTCCTTCTTTTTCGTTGTACCTACTTAACCTAATTCCCCCCTGGGCTATCGTATTCGTGAATTGCATCTTTTGCTCTTCTACTGAACGTTCAGGTGCACTGACGGAGCGTCGTTACCTCGTCTCAACTTTCTCTCATTCTGCCGAGCCATTTGAATATTTTCTTGGGCATTATTCATCATCAATCGAGAAGGGAGTGTGTACGCGAATGTGTGTGGTCATATATTATAATCTGATAGGATAAAAAACCCAATCAGGAAGAATAACCCAATATGTAAAGAATGACAGCTGTCCGTGAGATGGTTGATTTCATAAGTTACAGAGAGAAGATCGTTGCCAATATGGCCGAAAGGAAGAGGGATAGGGCTGTGTGGATGGAGGTGCTAGATCCTGCACCATTCGTGGTCTGCGTCTGAGTTGCAGTGGACGTGCGCGTCGCCGTCGATCCACCACCCGTCGTTCTGCTAACCGTCGACGAGACGCCGGACGCGCTCCCATGGCCCGCCGCATATCCCAAATTCGACCTCCGATTCCGAATCGGGTCCGTTCCAAACGCCGGATTGTCCTTGTTCGTATTCGTCTCCTCAAAGATGTCCCCATAGGGCCGATTTTGGCACTGCATCACCGGTTTGATCGCAAAGCTGGGTGTGTGGGTTTCGACGAAGGGGAGGGTGTAGCCGATTGCGAGGTCCACGGTTTCGGGCGCTTTGTCGTGTTGGAGCGCGACGATGCCGTGGTCCGGGAAAACGGTGTTGGTGGT
>WSTO01000432.1:0-13139 GCA_019627685.1 Serendipita sp. 399 | reverse complement strand
ATGGCCGTCGACTGTTGTATTCAGATCGCGAGGGAGTTATCGTCACGATATCCCAACCTCAACATCCCCATCGACTCTGTGCTGGACGAGGCCTCTGGTTTCCTTCGATTCGAAACGCTGTGGAAGAAGCTTGTGGTCGATCCACTGACCAACCTCGAAGAAGAGGCCATATTCGTCATTGATGGATTGGACGAGTGTACAGAGTCGAGTCGTCTTGACTTGCTCGAGACCCTCCAACGAGACCTTCGGTCTCCAGCCCTCCAGAATAAACGGATCAGGTTCTTCCTGACTACCCGTTTAGAAGAAGATATCGCGTTCGGGATCCAGGATAAACAGACTTTTGTGCTTTCCCATCTTCAGCAGACGAGTCAGCAACAGCAAGAGACGACGAGGGATATCACACTATACGTCGAGCACGAGTTTTCAAAGATGCGAAACCCATCTATGGATCCTCGTAGTATCCGTCAGCTCGTACAGAGGGCCGAGGGGCTCTTCATTTTTGCCTCGACGGTGTGCGCCGTTTTGGCCAGGTCGTTTGAGCGTCAACGTCTCTTCGATGAGATACTGGCGTACAATGGCTTCACCAACCTCGATGCCTTATATACGGGTATTCTCGAACGAGGCGTAGCGAGAGATGCGCAGGAGAGGGAATGGACTCGCGATGTATTATCGGTGATTCTCGCCTCGCAAGAACCGCTTCCTACGGATGTACTTCAAGAGATCTGCTCTCATGTGCCGTCCGTTCGATCTGTCAAGGATCAACTCGCAAGCGTACTCCGAACGGGAAGTGGTACCGAAGGTGACGGAGACGACCGTGTTTTCATCATCCATCAGTCTTTCCGCGATTACCTTCTTCAAGCTCGACGCTCAGGGCAGAATTCGATCAGTGTTCATGCGGGTCATGTCCTGATTGCCCATACCGCCCTTCAAGCGCTGGACCAACAGCTCCAGTGGAAGTACTCCGCAGCACTCAATGAGGGTGGAGGAGTCCTCGGTTTCGATACGGATTGTACCGAGCTCTCGAATCGAGCACGCGCGCAGACGACATCGCTGCTTCGCTACGCCGCCGTTCATTGGGCGCGACATGTTGGACCGATTCTTCACCTGACAAAGACTTTCCAGCCCCTGAGAGGGTTTTTCAAAGACAAGACGACAGAGTGGATCGAGTTTGTGGCCCTGATAGGCGCGTTGCCATCTTGTATGGTAGCGATTTCGGTCCTGGATGGGCAGATTAAGACCCACTTGAAGCAATGGGATACTACACTGGTACGTCACCTTCGAACACCTACATCAGCGAATGATGACTGATCACCCTCTCAGACCCCAGATATGGGCGAATGGTGCGAGGCTATAATCCACGCCGTCCAGCCGAATCAAGACATCTTACGGGCCTTCCCGTGGCAAATTTATACGACGGCACTGATATTCGCACCTGAGGGGAATCTTATGAAAGAAGCCTCCTTGCAACCCTGGGTCCCTTCTGTGAAGAAGCTCAACCAACCACTCTCATTCGTCGCCAACAACATGCTTGTTGGACTCAATGTCCCAGTCAAACTCGTCGGACACAAGGGCCCTGTCACCTGTCTCGCGTACTCCCCCGATAGTCGATACTTGGCATCTGGATCGGAGGATCATACAGCTATCCTCTGGCACTCTAAGTTCGGTGTGATGTCCTCGCTACTCAGGGGCCACACGGGCCATATCACGTGCCTCCAGTTTTCCCCATCCTCACCCATTCTCCTCTCCGGATCCAGAGACGGAACGCTCCGCAGGTGGAACATCCGAACGGGCGCTTCGATTGAGCCCGTTTGGAAGTCCCATGGAGAAGTTAGATCGCTGGCGTTCTCGCCTGATGGGCGGAGAGTCCTCTATGGTACGGCTACCGGTGGCCTATTTCTTATCGACTCGGAGACTGGAGAGATTCTGAGGCCCCAGTTTGGGAGCCACGCGAATGCCGTAACCTCGATCGTTCTCTCCCCGGATCGAAGTCTAGTAGCCACCTCTTCGTTGGATGGAACACTCGATATTTGGAGATGGACAGGCATGATAGAGCATGTGTCCAAGGTCACCCATACGTCTGCCATTACGGCTGCTACATTCCTTCCCGATAATTCCTCCATCGCGTTTGCGGACACCGGCATTCACGTCTGGGATCTTGCTCAGCAACAAGTGGGCTCCTTCGAAGGCTATGAGGAGGCCACTTTCACCTCTCTGATCGTGACCCCGAATCGAATGATGCTCATTGGCGGTCTCGACGATACAGGTCAACTCATCCAATGGTGGACTCTTGACGAGAGGAGTAAGCTGGGGCTTGCAGTACACGGCAAAAACACGTGGGGGAAGGTCACCTCTTTGGTGTACAACCCTGTCACTTCCTCGATAGCCTCCGCGTCCACCGATGGGACCGTCTTTCTCTGGAGCACCGATTTTCCCAACCGCGTTTTCAATACGGGGCGTGCTAGAGACGCCAGGTCGATGGCGTTCTCCAAGGACGGGAGGTTTTTAGCTGTTGGATTCCCAAACGCTATTAAGACGGAGCGTGCCGTTCTGGTTTGGGATACGACCTCTGGGAAACTCGTCCGCGAGTTGCGCACGGGCGAAAACGCGTCCGCTATTGCCTTCTTTCCGGACGGAGAGACCATTGTCTGTGGGTCGTCGGAAAGAGACCTTGCTGTTTGGAAACCGGACAATACGTTGATGATCGCCGGCTTCCTACGAGGGTCCTGGCAGTCGCCGTTGATAAAGTGCATCGGGATCTCTGATACGGGAAGTCACTTAGCGACGGGGACTGGATCCTCTATCAAAGTCTGGTGTCTCGTTGAGCCGGATGGGAGCCAGTCGCCCGAATGGCCCCGTCTTGTACACACTATCAACTGTAGGTCGGAGCCAGGCTCCGGAGTGGGCTTTCTCTGGGATATGTCCGCTCTGGCCTATGGGTCCCAAGCGTGGGACTTACTCTCGGACCCACCTCGACCTATCCAGGAGGAGGAAGAGGCGCGGCGGAGGGAAGTCGTTTGGGAGGTGTTCCCGCACTTGGTGAGATTCAGCAAGTATGAGGGGAGACAGCATGGGAGGTATTGGATACACTTTGGAGGGCAGCCACCGATGATGTCGATGGCGTTGCCTGCAGAGTTTAAACTGGGGGCGTGTGCGATTCACCAGGAGAAGGTTGCGTACGCCGCGGACGAAGAAGAGGTGTACGTTATGGACTTTACAAAGATGATTCAGCATGCGTTGGGGACGGCCTAGTCGGCCATCCGAATGCAGGTGTATTGTGTGTTATGGATAGGTTTACCCTTTCTTCCCAAAAGCATTCTAGTTATCATCGCGACTGGGAGTGACCTCGATATCAGTTCCCACACTGTATTCGGCCGAATAATGTCGTACTGAAAGAAGTCCTATTGCATGTTCATTTCAGCAACCTCCAATTCTCGAGATAATTGACTTTTTCATGTAGTAAAGGCCCAGTGAGGATAGAAATTTTGGGCGCCTAGCTTGGGTGAAGATGGCGGGTTGAAACTTGAGATGTAATAAGCTAGTTGGAGCGAGAATACATCATCCTTTAAACCTAGGTTGATTATTTCCCCTCAAATGTTTCAGATTTCATCACTATTGGACTGAGCCATTCTCTCTCCCAGAGGCCTAGCGGACTATGGCCAAGGCCATGTATATGGTTACCGCTGCGCGTTACTCCTAGCGGACCGAAACGTGTAATGTATTCGCATTATTATGTGGCTGTGGCCTAAGCTTGCTGGGTTTGCTGGGAAGGAGAATGAGATTGAGCTTGATGGGCTTGGCAGGAGGTCAATTCGCCGGAATGGGAAAGACCTGATTTCTTGGTCTATTAGCGACTCTCTCAAAAATTGACCGATCATCGGGTTGTTTTGAATTACTCTCGGGGAAGGCAGCCTTACGTGTATACTGGTTGATATCGACTAGCGCTGAGCATGACTATGCCGCCTTCAACTCAGTTCTCACCCTCAGAAACGACTGAATCGTCATCTATAGAGGTTTTTGATTCCAACAATTCAAACGCTGCCACTGGAATCATTTGTTGGACTTCCTCTCACAACTTGCGGTGCTAAAAGGCCCGACCCAGCCGACTATCGGAACTGCCTATATCGATTGGAGGCGAAAAGAGATGAGGTCCCCTCGATGTGAAATTGTCGATAACTGAACAGTGGATCGTCAATCAATAAGATATTATCCCGCGGTGGGTCCACTGGATGGTTTCTGCCACTCAGGTGTCCAAAGCGAGGCCGTGAAGGCGTCAATGTCGAGCGAAGAGCTGTATTAACGTGAAATATTGAGCATTCTCCAATGAATTAGATGCTCAGAGGTGTCCATCAATAAGCTTGGGCACAAAACACTGGACCAAGATATTACAATCTCCGACTGTCGCAGAGTTTGAGATAAAATATCAATTTGTAAAGAGGGAGAGATGGTATAAAAGCAGTCTGAGGTAGCCCCGTCGGAATCATCGTCGTCTTGTCCCACCCTTTTATTTCTTTCGTTCGAAGCTGAGCTTCCCCTTGTTCATTTCCCCCTGCTTTCGTCTTTTTTCTATCTATCACTTTATTTGTTTCCTTGTTCTTCTCTTTCCTTCCATCCAACATGAAGCTTCACACCTTTATCTGGTTACTTGCGACATGCTTCTATGCCGCTCAGGCGCTTCCAACTGGAAAGGTAAAATTGATTCGCTTTCTCCAAAGAAATCTCATTGACGATTAGCAACTAGACGCAGGTCGCGCACACCCCACATAGCGGCAAAACAGCTTGTGCTCTTAAGCCCAAAATTCATAAGCGAAGTGTGTATTACTACTGACCTTTATGAGTCTCATTGACGCTATTCTCTTCCAAAGCTGAAATCGCCATATGTACGGTTCAGTACAGAGGCGAATCTATCACCATCAAGGGCACAGTTATTGAGAGGGAGAGCCCAAACAGTAATGCAAAACTGTATATCGTCACGGAAGCCCGTGGAGTTCCAGAAGGTCGCTATTTGGCCAAGAAGGGTCTTGGAGAGCATGAACGCCATGTATCATTAGCGGTGAGTTCATATTCGTTCTAATGACTATTATGAGGGCTACAATGCTAATGAAATGTACCACCGGTAGTCTGGAATAGCGATTGCCGCTAACGAGGACACGAAACCAAAGGACCAACAATGTCTCCTACTAAAGTTTGTTGGCAAAGATGTTCGAACGCTTCCTTCCTATCAAACGGTGCACGATAATCGGGCGAGATGCAACGCCTGGGTCCAGGCGAGGTTGCAAGTCGTCCAGGCAGCGGTCACTGCGTTTAGGCAAAAGGCCGGCGACTATGCACACAATGACCTTTGTGCTGAGAACACCCGGTGGGAAGACGACAACACAGTTCATATTATTGACTATGGTAGGGCGTGCAGACCCTCTCCTGTACCCGGTGGTGACCAGGTCGTACAACAGTACACAATCCCTTGGGAAAACGATCTCTGCGAGGCCACGCATCGTCGTCCAGCACCTGCTGATCCGAACGTGCCCACCATCAACGGAGGAGAGTGTCGGCAGCAGTAGATAATGATTTTTATCAATGCATGGAGTATGCCTAGACGTTTGTATTATCCGTGTTTTTTGATGACTCTTACAAGTAGAGGCGTAACAAGACCTATTTCTTAAACTATGTATTTATTGGGTTTATAAATTAACTTCTCTCTTTGACGGACATCGCAGTTCACGCCTTATGTAGCCGGTAGATGCGTCCTATGCAGTGAGATTGCCGTGTTCGCTTCAGGCCTGATCATTGTTTGTCGCGGGCACCATTGGCCTACAACTGGGATTCAGTCATCTACACGTCGGCTCGACTGGGATGAGGATTTGGCTGGGTGTACACTGGCTTTGCACAACCAAGCTTGGTGATGCTACGCGCAGCTCAAAAAACCGCTCCGTCACACCCCCATCGCAAGCGATAATATAAAATTTGGCCGTACGCCGGCGTACAGTGCATACCCTGCTCCATCACACGTTTATTGGTCGCGTTTCAAAGCCGTCCGACCATCGGAACGGACAAATCTGTGTTGATTATCGCAAAGACGTAGTAAGCTTGAGGTCGAGTGCGCATTAAACATGTGCCCAGAGTGATTTGACTCACCGAAACAATCGAATATACCAGAAGCAGGGCTGGTAACCACGAGAACGCCAAGCATGGGACCCACACAGGACAGGCGCCTCGTAAAGCTGGTAGCTATTGAAAAGTTCTCGGAGAATATAAAAGCGAGGCCAAGATTGTGACTAGTTCTTTCGCCTGTGCTACTCACCGGGCTGTATGCTAGTAGAACACTCGCTTCCTAGGCCAGATTAGCGATAACATATAATCAAACGGACGGACCACGTGCACAAAAATGCTTACTATTCCCGTTTGTCGGAGAGAACGTTCGAAATCTTCGTATATCGCGTTTTATCGCAACACGCAGCAATGCAAGGCTTAAAAGACGCCAATTATTCAGGAGCCGACCAATCTGCTTCATTCCAAGGCTCCATATTTGGCGTAATGCAGCTATTGTCCTTCAAGCACTCGATGGGAGGGGAAAACCAGGGCCGTCGTTATTGGTTATATCCAGACGTGCATCGTCTCTCATACCGAATGGAGAAGCTTGGACGTTATGACCGAAATGCGTGAGTCGGAACTCTGCGAAATCGAGCCGGGTCCTGAGAAATCTGGTTGCGTCGTCTAGCGTATCAACGATCCGATTGCAGCGAGCAGTTAGCCATGTAATGAAGCGCAGAGAGAAATTTACTATCTATATTATCAGACCTTTTTGAGTCCATCGACGGACCGGGCGATTTTTCCTCGTTTAATGACTCTACGAGCGGTTGTTTAAAGATATCCGGTTCGGAATGTGAGACGTAGTAGGCTAGTTGGAGTGAAAGTCCATCCTCCAGTAGAGCTAAGTTCATTATTTCCCCTCAAACGTTTCAGATTCCATTGCCATTGGGCCTAATGAGCTTGATGAGCATGGCAGGGGGTTAACTTCGCAATAATGGGAAAGGCATTATTTCTTAGCCTACTAGCGACTCTCTCCAAAATTGACCGATCATCGGGCTGTTTGAACTATTCTGAGAGAAGGCAGGCTTGTGTGTATATTGGTTGATTTCGACTAGCACGGAGCACGTCCACGCCACCTCCGACTCGGTTCCCACCCTCTGAGACTACTGAATCGTTCTCGCGATGTTGATCCTATAAATGTCGAATATGCCACTAGAATCATTCAGTGGACTTCCTCTCACAACTTGTGGCGCTACAAACCAGGCCGGCCATCGGGATGGCCTATATCGATTGGAGATTGAGGAAATGCCTTTCTCTCAATGCTGAATCATTGATCAATGAACAATCAGTCATCAAGTGACAAGGTATCATCCCGCGGTGATCCGGCTGAGTGGTTTCCGGCATTGAGGTGTCCAACTCGAGGCCGTGAAGGCTTGAGTATCAAGTATAAAGCTGTAATCTCGTGAAATATTGACATGATACAGTGAATAGATTGTGAGGAGGGCACCTATCAACGCGCCGGAACACCAAACACTGGATGAACGTATTACAAGTGCCGACTGCCGCAAAGTTTTCGCAGTCACTTAAGTTCTTAAGGAGGGGGGGATGGTATAAAGGCAGTCTGAAGTAGCAGCGTTGGAATCATCGTCGCCTTGTCCCACCCTTTCCCTTCTTTCGTTCGAAGCTGAGCTTCCCCTTGTTCATTGTCCTCCTTTTCTTCCTTTTTCTATTTACTACTTGATTCGTTTGTTTATCCTTCTTCCTTCTACGCAGCATGAAGCTTCACACCTTTATTTGGTTATTGGCGACGTATTTATGTGCTGTTCAGGCGCTTCCGACCGGGAAGGTGAAACTGATTTATTTTTTCCAAAGAGATCTCATTGACGATTAGCAACTAAACGCAGGTAGCGCAGGTCCCACATGGCGGTAAAACAGCATGTGCTCTTAAACCCAAACTTCACAAGCGAAGTGCGTATTACTAATACATGCTATGAGCTTCACTGACATAATGTCCTTCAAAAGGTGGAACTCAGGTATGCACAGTGAACTACAAGGGCAATGCCATTGCCGTCAAAGGTGAACTGGTGCATAACCTCAGAGGGGGTGGAAAGTTGTACAAAGTCACGGAAGCCTCTGGAGTTCCAGAAGGTCGCTATGTCGTCAAAACCGGTCTTGGAGAACATGAGCGCCATGTCTCATTGGCGGTAAGTCCCTCTCCGTTCTCGTGGGTGCTATCGGGCTATATCCTAATGGAATGTATCACCGGCAGAGCGGACTAGCAATTGCAAGTACTAAACCCGACGTACAACCGGCCGAGTCGTGCATCTTGATGAAATTTGTCGGCAAGGATATTCGAACGCTTACTTCCTACCAGGCCGTGGAAAAGAATTTAGCGCAGTGCAAGGTCTGGGTCAAGACGAGATTGGAACACGTCAAGGCAGCCGTTACTGAGTTTAGACGAAAGGCTGGTGACTATGCGCACACAGACATTTGTCCAGAAAACACCCGATGGGAGAACGACGTCACAGTTCACATCATTGACTATGGCGAAGCGTGCACGCCCGCCCATGTAGACGGGACACACGATCGAGACAATTTCGCCATGTACGAAACCCTCTGGGAAAACGAGCTCTGCGAGCCCTCGCAACGTCGTCCAGCACCAGCCGATCCGGACGTGCAGCTTATAAATAGAGGTTGCGACTAAAGTTCTTTGCCAACGCGTAGAATGCGGCTCGATACTCGTACTATCCGTGTTCATTGACAACCCTTACAAGTGGAGGCGTAACGAGATGTAGTTCCTAAAATATGTATTTATTCAATTTATTGATTGATTTCCTTCTTCGAGTGACATTGCGGCTCATGCCTGGTGCAGCCAGTAAGTGCCGTCGATGGAATGAGTTTAGTGTGGATAGTATTAGCTGACAACTGACGGAATTTTCGATGCAAGAAAAGAAACGGACGCTCAGGGATTCGAACTACCGGATCTACGAGTTGCAACCGATCGTGCTACCATTGCACCAAACGTCCCAAGGTGATTTCCAACAATAACAGGGGTTTTCTCCTTCACGGTGACAGAACGAGGGTTGGCGCTAAGTAGAGGACCGTATCCTCCTGAGAAAACATGGGGAGACGAACGAAAGGAGTCACGCGTGCATTGGGTTTCCACAAGAACAATTAAGATATTGAGACGCCTTAGATCACATTCTTACCTCTTTTACCCGCCGTCTTAATGCGGATGAAAATCGGGCTGGTGATGCACTGACTTTCACCACCGAACTCGGTGATGCTATGTTCAGTTAAAACACCACTCGGTACTGCGCTTACTGCACGTGCTTCAGAGCCGCCCGATCATCGGGACATGCCAAGCTGGGCTGATTGTCAGTTGCAAGGACGCGACGTAGCGAGCGCGAGGTTTATATGGCCTTTGACGCGCTTTGGTCGTTTGCTCACAGTGCTTTACCTCACTAACACAATTGGGCGTACTGGAGGCGGGGCCGTCATCGCGAGAATGCAAAGCATGGCCCACACAGACCGGCGCCTCGTAGCCGTTGATCGGTGCACTGCGACGCCGTGTAGCTATTGATGATTGTAAAACAACCACAACCGAACAAAGCAGCTGGGAGCTCAAGTATCAAAGTATATGTAGAGGAAGAAACAGTATATAAGGGCCACCTCGGAGTAGCGATGAGATTCACGTCGACTGGTCGCACTCTTTTCACTCTTTTGTTCCTCTTGAAGCTGAGCTTTCTCTTATTTATTTCCTTCTTTCCTTCTTTTTCTATCTACTACTCGATTCGATTCTCTTTCCTTCTCTTTCCTTTTACGCGACATGAGGCCACACATTCTTATTTGGTTATTGGCAAAATTTCCTACGCCGTTCAAGCGCTTCCAGCCAGGGAGGTGAAGTTACTCCTCTTTCTCCAAAGGAATCTTACTGACGATTAGTTACAAGACGCCGGCGGCACTCGATATTCCATAGCTATCAAAAAACACATAGCGCCTACTTGTGCCGTTATTGGGAGTGTACACGATGAGCACAATAACCTCGGGACCTGCTACCACCTCTACAATAGCACCGTGACCTAAAGGACGAATGCGACAAAGCTCGTTGAGGCGGTCATTGGTAGGTTTATGCAGCCCTACGAACAAAGCGAGTCAGCTAAAACTCTCTGGCGATACGTATGACGGTAGTTTTGAGGAATACATACTTCTTGTGCGATGCTTTGATGGCAGCGACTTTCGCTTTCCTCTCGGTGTTGCGCTTGGCAATGAGGGCCCTGTGGATGGCAGGGTCAATAAACGAATGTAGTTACAATAGATGCCGTCTACGTACTCATATTCGGCCTTTTGTGCCTTCTGGGCGTCAAGCTTCCTGTTCTTGAGAGCGCGAAGATGACGGCGGCGTTGGAGGCGGATTGGTGTAACCAGACGTTGGATTTTAGGGCTAATGAAACACGAAAAAAGAAGAGTAAATATGATGTCCAAAGGAAAAAAAAAGATACGACGGAGAACGTCACGCACGCTTTGGTGTATGGCTTCGCGCCTTCCTTCTTCTTGCTGACGACTTCTCGTCGGACGACAAACTTCCTGACATCATCCTCCTTGCCCAAGTTGAAGAACTTTCGAATCTTCGTCGCTCGCTTGGGACCTAGTCGCTTGGGGAGGACGTTGTCCGTGAGGCCTGGGATGGCCGATTCTCCTTGCTTGACGATCACCAAGCTCAGCACCGCAATGTCGGGACCAACGATGCACCCTCGTACGGACTTGCGTTTGCGTTCACCCGTGCGACGGATTCGGTAGCACGAGTGGCCGTCAGAGAGTAAGAGGCGGACACGATATGGGAGAAGGACGCCTTGTTTCATCGGGAACCCTTGCTTATCGTTTCCACCCGTGATACGGAACACATATCCCTTCCATTCGTCCCCTAAGCAGTCTCCGGGAACTTCCTGTGACATGCGTTTCTCGTAGAAGTCACGACTAGACGGAACAACCCCCCCAAGGTTCATCGTTGGATGTTTAGTTTGGCATAATGTGCAAGCATTGGAGGACAACGACGTACTAGCGACGCTCGTCATCGAGATCAATCGTCTTTTGTTGGCCAGTCGCCGGATCTGTACATAGTCGCATGAGCAATGTATTCCATGTGCACAGGATAATGAGACATACTGGCAATGTTAAACTTCATGTTGAGCTATATTCACGCCACAATGCGAAGATCAGCTCTCCAATCCCCAATCCAGGTTTTGAAATCGAATGTCGAACCTTTTAAAGGGAAAAACCGTCCTCGCTGAGCGACTGAACACACGTTACAGGAGCAGCAGCTTCAACGTCAAAAGGATCCAAACACCGAGGGAGAGAACGGGGGGTCGAGAGAGGTCAGAGGTTTTGTTTGGGCCGTTTGGGTTCGTTTGGTCTGTTTGTTTGGCCGCCCAACCTTATTCGATCATCAACGACCCCTCTCAATTTCGTCCTCTCTGTCTGGACGCTACAAAAAAATTCGTCCAACAAATCTAGAGGGTTGAATAATCATTCAAGTGTATGTCCTCAACGTCGTGGATGGCGATTTAGGCCTATCGCTAAACCGATTTTCCTTGGGTTTTGTTCAGAATCCATCATGGGTCGTATGCACGCTCCAGGAAAGGGCATAGGTACATCGGTCGTTCATAAGGTCTTCTCTACGATTGGTTATTGATTGCGTTCTGTTGGGACCATTAGCCTCGTCTGCCCTCCCGTATCGCCGCGCACCTCCAGTTTGGCTCAAGACATCGCCCGCAGACGTGGTGGACCACATCTCCAAGCTCGCTCGAAAGGGTCTCACTCCCTCTCAAATCGGTGTAACCCTCCGTGATTCGCATGGAATCCCTCAAGTTCGCTTCGTAACTGGAAACAAGATTCTGCGAATCTTGAAGCACCAAGGTGAGCCCACGACGACTACGAGGTCCTCTACGAAGAATCTCGGAACTCTCTTTCTCCCCTATTTACTTCCTCTTGAGGAGTAGTGAGCTCATACCCCGCTTTTTCTGTAGGACTCGCACCTAGTATCCCTGAGGACCTGTGGCACCTCGTGAAAAAGGCGGTCGCCGTCCGAAAGCACCTAGAAGTCAACCGAAAGGACAAGGACTCGAAATTCCGTCTCATTCTCATCGAGTCGCGGATCCACCGTCTGGCGAGGTACTACAAGACGAAACAAAAGATTCCTCCGACGTTCAAGTATGAAGCCTCTACAGCTAGTACACTCATCGCGTAGATTTCTTCCTTGTATGGTACACGCGAATGGATAGCTTGCCGTTTTCCAAGACCAAGGAGCGACAGTTTCCCCTTGTCTTTCGATTGCACACGTTTTGTATATGGTTGTAGTATCCCCTATGTCTATGTTTCCCAACTAAGCCTACATTTATGCCATCAACTTCCCTTATTTCTCACTAAGTGCTTTGTGTTCACAGCCGGATGGTTTCGGGGAG
The DNA here is from genome assembly GCA_019627685.1 of Serendipita sp. 399. NCBI lineage: Eukaryota > Fungi > Basidiomycota > Agaricomycetes > Sebacinales > Serendipitaceae > Serendipita > Serendipita sp. 399. The sequence continues at coordinate 654 of WSTO01000432.1, read as the reverse complement.
CTGGGCTTTTTCGTCGACCTCAACTCGATGAGCCTTCACCTCGACCGTTCAACTAGATATATCCCAGGGATAATCAGTAGGGTCACTACCTTATCGTGTGTGTGAGTAGGTTATCCGTACTGGACAGGTGTGAAATTGATGTGGCGCTACAGCCTGCCGTCCTTTAGAGACTTGTGGTTTATCGAGCATGTGCTCCAATGAGGCATTAAACGACTCGTACCTTATCTAAGGCGCCGCCTCCTGTGCGAATAATTTGTCACTAGTTCTGGCCATCGACAGATAGGACTGCCTAACGTCTCAACAAATATAGGATTACGTTTGACTACACCATCTGAACTCGGGCCGCTTCTCCTTCTTCTCCCCTAACCACAACATTCGCACACAGGGGTCCTCACGGGAAACACCGGCTCACCGGATCCTGTAGAGGATTTGGTGGAAACGATCAAGACGGTAATATTACTCACTTTCTTACATCCGTTTTTCCCCGTTTTCTCGTTTGGCTGAAGGTCATTTCAGGCCAGCGGACGATGATTCAGTCGGATAGGCTGGATTAGGGACCGGCGTACACGACAGGTAATCGTTCCGACGGACGAACAAGGAAGCCAAGAAAAATTCCCATCCAAAATACGGAGACCACACGTTCGTTGCCGGTCA
>WSTO01000431.1:0-13177 GCA_019627685.1 Serendipita sp. 399 | reverse complement strand
GCATCAATTGGTTGGCCTAATGCAACAATCGACTCAATGCGGCCCGGCCTTGAATTCTACCCAGAACGATCAGTACCGTTCGCATACTTGGGCTAAAAACACATATACATGCACGAAACGACAAAAAAAAGCATATTGACAAATGAAACGTCACACAACTTGACTCAGCTCGATGTGTCCATCCTCCCGGGACCTGCTTTTCTCTCGACTTTGAGGTAGAGCTCATTCATCCGAATCATAAAAGTGTTACTATTCAGCGCCGTATCCAGCACACTTTGATCTGGATTGCTGATCCTCAGCGCACGACGGACAGTGTATTGGTCATTCCACAGACGGTTCAAGTGCATACCCAGCGATGCACAGGCTGGATCACAGCATGACCGTTTGCCAAAGATTGGGACGTCTGACCAAATGTTAGTTCCCTGCGCTTACATCAGCCTTGCTTTCATACTCACCGAGAGCCATAGGGTACTCCTTCTCTTCTTCGTGCACTAATGCCACGATGTAATCGGACCGCTCCTTCATGCTTATTGTGTAAATTATGGGAACATTAACAAGCTCTGCACCATGTGCGAATTTCCACCAATAACCGGACCGGGTGATCTTTTGAACGCCGTCTCCTTCATGTCTGATCCACAATTCAGGAGCTTCCACAAGGCCCTCGGTATGGAGGTACCAGACGACCTCGCCGTATGTGGAGAAATCGCACTTGAAGCCTAATAGCATTGTCAGCCGCACCCTGCAGAGACATATCACAGCGCACGATGGGAGGGGTGCTCCTTCAACTTGTCCATGAAGTATATCTGTAGGTCATATTCTTCCGACGGACTGGATTCAAGCAATTCTTTATTTTGCTGATCTAAGAGGATCGCTCTCTCTTCCTCTTCAAACAGGCTTTTGATGTCCTCGGCGCTCTGCTTCTTCTCCTGTCACAGGATGAGAAACGGGACGTCATTTCGAGAGAAAGGCACTCACGAGAAATAATCTCAGCCTCCCTGAACCGTCTTTTAACACTTCACAACACTTTTGGTGGCTCTCTTGGTTCTCGAGGATTCGTAGCTTTACCGTCTCCAAGATAGACTCGACTTGGCGCATCCCTCTATCTCTTTGGGTGAATATTTAGAATGATATCGATAATAAGTTGAGGTAACTGACTTGGATTCATTGTGTTTGGTCAGGGTCTTCACGACGAGCTTTACCGTTTTGCCAAACACATCCATCTGATGGAGGTTCGTCACCTTGCCTCGTATGATTCCAAGATCAATTTCGATGGCAGTTTTATTCCGTTGATTTTCTTTTTTCGCTCGGAGTAGCCGCAATCCTAGGGGAGGCATCACGGCAATGGAGACTGTCAAGCTGGTCCTTACGCCTCAAGGGTTTCCTCGTCCCATCGCACTCCACGGTTTCCCTCTTCTTCTCCATATAGTGTTCAAATTCGGTGATAATATTCACTGTCAGTCCCCAGTCGCAGATATGAACCCACTCGGGAGGGACGATGATACTTTGGACGATAACTATGCCCTGGTAAGTGGCACGCACGCATGTGCACCATCTTGAATAACTGTGGCGCGTATCCAGAAACCCTGTTGGTAAAGCTGAAACCTTTACTACGTTTAGCACCTTCGCTGACTAGATTACAGGACTTCACAGACACCTCCGACAATCTTGGTGATACCTTGCTGTCTCTGCTTCTTTCCGATTGCTAATGTACTTTAGAGAGACAGATCAGGTTGTTCTCGGCGGGAAATTTGCATCTTCCATCATCCTGTGGTAGGCAGGCGAGGTGCATATTCAAAGTCACTGAACCCCGCAATAGCTATATTGGATGGAATGACATTCGACGAGTTGACTCGTCATCTTTCGAAAATTTCAGCTTATGCAGTCGTGGCGCTAGTCCCAGTATTCGCGCCTTATCCTTACTACCGGTTACCAAAATCGGGCGAAAGGATAGAAGCCACTACACGGCATACCTCTGTTGTGCCGCGTGACAAAGGGCACATGCTAATTACTGTCCGGACTCAGGAGGAAGAAGAGGCCCTGCCGTTTAGTATGCTCCACGCCCGCTTGATGACCAATGATTCTGACAATATTTAGTACACCAGGTCGATAGTAATTCGAGCCTAACGGTGATGGAATTTCTATCTCCAATTGTCCAAGAGGCGGGGCTGAATGTCCGCTGCATAAAGGAATGCATTGATGGGCGGAACATTGAACAAGAGAGGCTATTGACGCATTGACGCATTCTATGAAATCAAATGCTACGTATCCGACTGTCGCATTCGTTGACACCACTGATGGTAGGTGTCTCGTTGCTCGTTGACATCCCTCTGTTCTAAAGAATGATCACTAGGTCGCTTCAAGGTGGGCATCAAGGCAATATTTTACCTTTCCAATATAACTTCTTCTGAAGTTTCGTGACGAGCTTACGCCAAATGCCCCACGACCCCTCCAACTCCTTTTTATCCGCGCGAAAACAAACATAAAAATGGCGGCTTCTGCGGAAGTGAATCAATTGCAACGCATCCATCTTGCTCGCGCCGCTTTACACCTGGTTGTAAGTGCAGACGAGATACTGGGGACTGAGCTCAGCGATGAAGAATTCACCTATATAATGGAACTCGAAGCGTGAGTTCCTGCGATATGCGACGAATGGCTGGTGTGTTAACCACGGACAGCCTTTTAAGAAGAGGTCTCGAGAGATCGATCTGAAGAGGAGCCATCCGTGTTCACTCTTCTATGTGACGACCGCCAAGGTGCCTTAGACGTCCGTCGTTCATACAAGGTTTACCAAATGTTTTGCCAAATGGATGACAAGGATATTGGCATTGACGTCACGAGCTCGATGCGGGCACAACGGCTTGCACCTCATGATCCGGCTCTTCAGGCTTTAATCGTGGGCATCCTTGACGATGTTAAACGCAACAACTTTGGCTTGGACAAAATGGGAGTACTCGATAGATTTAATGTAGGCTCGGGCGCGCTCATCTGTGGACTATATGAAGGCCGCAACGAAGCTTGTTTAATAGAATGCACACGCCGTGAACGATTCAAGGACCATATCAACGAACATTTGGACATTTTTCCCTACGTATGCGAATTGGATAAATGCGGGTGGTACGTTCAGTCATTTTCATCATGAACTCAGTCGCTCATCGACGCAGCGGTCAACGATTCTATGCGTCCACGATAAAAGACACTCATGAGAGAATCTCTACGAAGATGGTAGAGTGCGAGAAATGGTGAGAGCTATGGGCATAGTCTGGATACACGCGTTCTAACATTAACATTTTTTCCAAACCACATAGTGGCCAGAGGATTTCTCCCAAGAATCTTGTTCGCCACCAAGCGAGCCAAAGGTGTCACAATGCAGCTACAGAAAGAGTGGCATTGGATGGGCCGAGCGCTCAAACCAGTTTCGAATGGTGGGCAAATGTTTGATGAGAGTCAGATGCCAGGTTTTGTAGACTATTTCGCAAGTATGAAGTCAGTGATTACTATTATCATTTGAGTTCTGGGGATACATAGGATAATTAAGGCGCTAGGTGGTGAAGCGATCAGTGCTCTACCAGAAAGGCGGCACCAGACCTGCTGGATACAGAGATGACATTTCATCACCAGATTAAAACCATGGAAACGTCGACTATCCGAGTCCACGTTACGTACGTGACCAAAAGAAATCCAGAAAGAAAAGGTCAAAACAGTGATGCATCCAATTCAATTCGGCATATCTATCGGATCTGCGGAATCTCTTTTCTCTACCTGGACGTATAGATCGTTCTCCTGGTTCTGGAAAGTGAGCGTATTCAGAGCTACGTCAAACACGCTTTTCTCTGGGTCTCGAATCCTCAAGGTGCGGCAAACTGTATACCTATCCTTCCACAAAAGGACCAAGTGTTCACCCAACGATGAGCAAGCGGGGTCACAGCACTTCTCGCCGACAAGAGGGAGCCCTGAAATACCATGTCAGGATATTATTCCATTTGGGCTTTGATGCTTACTAAGGACCACAGGAAACTCCGTATCTCCTTCATGTACTAGCGCCACATGATAATCAACCACGCCCTTTCGGCTCATGGTATATATCACGGGGTCCTCAATACCCTCTGTGCCACGTACACGCTTCCACCAGTATCCAGAGTCGGTGATAGTCTGGATGCCGTCTCCTTCGCATCTTATCCATAATTCCGGGGAGTATACCATTCCGTGGGTTTGCAGGTACCAGACGATTTCACTGTAGGTGGAAAATGTGCCTCTGATGCCTGATTACATAGTGAGATATGGTATGTGAAATAATTGAGACGTACCAATGCTACGAGATTGACTCCCTGGCTGCTCCATCGAATATATCTGTAGCTCAAATCTTTGAGGCTGATTGGGGCGTTCCTCGTGACGTTTCTCAAATCTGCGATCTCGCTCAATTGCCTCATTCTCCATTTCGCATAATTCCTCTAGCTTCTCTGGTCGCTTCCGTTTTCTCTGGTTTCGATACGGGATCAGGGTGGGCACGAGCAAATATGCTATAGGTGACCTACGAGCAGTAACCTTATCTCATGTGAGCCCTCTTTCAATACGTCGCGACATGCCTGATGTTTCCCTCGATTCGCTAATATCTGCACTTTGACCGATTGCAGGATATGCTCAATAGTTTCCGTTTCCACAAACCTGTAGGTGGTTTATTAGAGAATGCGAGTGCTTAGATATGGACCAACTTGGAATGGTTCACGACTTGCTTCACCGTCTCACCAAACACGTCTACTTGGTAAATATTCGATACATTCCCACGAATAATTGCAAGATCGGCTTCAATTGCAGTTTGCACATTCTTCTTGTTTTCTCTTTTGGCTTGAAGCAGGCGCCAGCCTAGGGGAGGCATGGAGATGGGGACTGCTAGCTGCCAGCATGATGTTTGCGCCCTGAGTAGGCTTCCCTTCGTACCACCTCCAGTGGCCCTGGACTTGCTGTACTCTTCTCTTGCAGATCATGAACCCCGTAGGGAAGGCAGATCGCAATGCTCCAGATGTCGATCATCTCTCAGGTGAGTTGTTCTGAGTGGTGCGCATCATTTGTAAATGACGAGAAATTAGAAACATCGTCTTTATCGGTGACTATGAATCAGGACTCCCATCAATTCGTTGACTCGCCCGTAGGGCTCCATCTCGACCTCTGCGTCTCAGGGTAATGCATTTAAGCTTGTATTCCTTCTGGTCTATTGAACAAATTCAGAGAGAGTCATTCAGATACTCTCAATGCCGATGTTACAACTTCCTTCATTCCACGGTAAGGCATCACTGTGTGCGATGAGTACTAGAAAGGGGTCACCAATTTGCCATAGATATACGGGAAGGGTTATCATTTGATGAACTGGAGGTTCAGCTATCATCTTATTCCCTTGGTAAACTTATGGTTCTCGTACCAGAGTTTGGGCCATTCCCATTCTATCGACAACCCTATCCGGGCGAAAAGATCAAGGGTACTACCCAAGAAACGTTTGTGATCCCCCGTGATCCTGAGTATATGCTCGTTATGGTCCGAACCCAAGACCAGGATATGCCATTGTCGTTCGGTATGTTCTATTCTCGTGGAGATCGGATGACTAACAGTCCCAAGAACGGCAGGGGTACACGAACCAGTCGCTGATGGACGTTCTTTCCTCAGCCATCCAACGAACCGGGAAGACGATCCGACGAATAAAGGATTGCTATAGTGGAAATGACGTCGGGCAAAAGAATATAGTGATGCATCTAGCGGAGGCGGTTAATACTTACCCTACAGTAGCTTTAGTTGACACTACAGATGGTAAGAACGGCTTTTCATTTTAAGCGTCGCCAACTCAACTAATTCATGAACAGGGAGCTTCCAGGTTAGTTTCATGCCGTCTAATGAGCATCTGTTTGACAAGTGGTCAAGTTCCGTGACGACATTGCGAATGATGCTGCTTTGCCGCTCGAGACCTTGTTCCTTGGTGCCCAAGACATCGTGAGAGCTGCGTCGGCGGTTGAAGTCGATCGACTTCAGTGCATACATCTTGCTCGTGCAGCCCTTCATTTGGTAGTTTGTGCCGAAGAAATCGTGGGGACCGAGCTAAGTGGTGATGACTTTTCTTATATATTGGGGCTGGAAAGGTCGGTCTTCGTGGAAAGTATCCTACGATGCTAACAATGTTCAGACTTCTAGAGGAAGTGTCGAAGAGCATCTCCGAAGGTGCTCCTCTTGATCTCGCTTTCAAACTTCTGTGTGGTGACTATCATGGTGCCACCGAAATTCGTCGCTCATACAAGGCATATCAACAACTTCAACAAGTCGATGCTATGGACCAGACCGGAAGCGTCACGTCACAAGAGGAGTTATCCCGAATCAGGCCTTCGGAAGGTACCAATACGACCCAGCCTAGCCCCACTTCTGGATATACCAGTTCGTTTGTCTCGGTGCATGGAACTAGCAAGCAAAGCCCTGCAAGTGACCCTGCCACAGGACTTCAAGAACTTCCCCTTGCTCAGTCGCCTCACAACCCTCAGTCCTACTCAACAAAGTCGAAATCAAGAGCAATCACCTCGCCACAAGCCCGGCCAGGGCAGCCTCTACCTACTATACAAGCCTCAATCGGTACCTCCGATGTCAAATTACGTGAGCCCTACCGACCAGAGAACGTGGATAAAAAAAATCAGATTAATTTCGATATATCGGATACATTCGAGCGATTGATTACAGTAACTCAAATAATGAAAGAGAGGATGGCTCCTCAGGATCGAGATGCACATTTATCGTGGATACAGGATTGGCTAACGCCTGCTGATATAGAGGCTCGACCTGATGATGGACCAAGTTCGCCTAGTGATAGTGAAGAGAGCAGCTTGTGGAGTAGCGCCGAAGAGTCACAACCAAGCTCAAATGGCGTTTCCTTTAGCCATAACTATTCAATTCCGAATGCGTGGCAACCGACAGACTCTTCCTTGGATTTGCAGATACAGGCTCTTGAACCTTTGTCGACTACTTCAGGTCCCGCAGCGCCTTCCAGCGAAGTTGAGGATAAAGATAGGGTACCGGACCTGACTGGCTCCGTCAAGCTTCTAAGCCGTATTCCAGTTTATAGTTCAACCTACACTTCCGTCTACATAGGAATGTGGCAGGGTCAACAAGTATGTCGAATCTCTTCCATTCTTTGTAGGAGACTTCAGATTGATGAGATTCTTAGGTTGCTGTAAAGGTGATCCGAGCATCTGAATCACTCAAAGCCGCACGCGTAGTAAGAATCCCCGTAATTTTGTCCGTCTTCGTTGTGAATTTGACCAAGGACAGAGACTTCGACGTGAGGTTGTGGTATGGAGTCGACTTTCGCATCCGAATATCCTACGCCTCTACGGACTATGCATGGACGAAGACTTCGGTCAATTTGGTGCGCTAATATCTCCCGTATGTCCGCCGTTCAATATTACACAAAGAGTCTATGGAATTGACGATAGTAGTGGTGTAAAATTGGAAGCGATGCAGTGTGCCTACGTGAGGTTGATAATCCTGCGGTGCGGATTCGGCTGGTGAGTCGAGGAAATCAAGCTTTCATATAGGAGTAGGGTGCACTGACACATGGTTTGCCTGTTAGTGTATCGAAGTGGCGAATGGGGTCCAATACTTACATGAGCATTTTCTAATCCACGGAGATATTAAACCAGTAGGCATCTCTTTTCTTGGTCTGAAATATCTCAATTAATCGTTTCGGAATCTTCCAGGCCAACATTTTGGTTGACGACGATGGCTCTGCTCGATTGTGTGACTTTGGGCTCGCAAGTTTGATGCAAGATAACGATATAGGCAAAAATATCATGATGGCCGACACAAGTAGTGTTCGAAATTTTGCTCAAGAGCTGGTCGTGGGAGATAGCTTGATACCCACCACCGAAACCGATTGTCACGCGTTGGGTTGCATCGTACTTGAGGTACCGTAACCGCTCTCTGTTCAGATACGCACAGCTACCTATTCACTCCACCCTTATCTTCTTTTTGAAACAGTTTGCCTATCTCCATCCGCCATACGTCCATCGCAACTCGCATGCTGCTCCTGGCCTTCTCTATCTGGATATTGCAAGAGGCATCCCACCCTCTCTCTGTCCTGAATATATCCAAAACCTTCATGAAGATCACGGTCACGTCCGACTCTGGGATTTACTTGAAATCTGCTGGCATATAGAACCACAGCAACGACCATCGGCAGCCCGGATCTACAATTACCTTTGGCAATATAAAGATACCATCATCGAAGCATTGAAAGCAGGTATAGATGTCTTCTAACACCTGGATTTGGCCTTGCGAGCAAGTGTATTCTCCAACGCCGAGTTTGTTTATTGTCTTGATATAATCCTTACTTTCCATCTTGTTGTTCTTGTTGTAATCGTGACGTTAACCTCTAGTCATCTATGTCAGGTTTCCAAAGATGCTCTTCACCAATATTGGGTTCCTTACTTGATGCTGCGAATGGTGCTGGAGGAAGACTTAGCGAAGGGTATTCCGGTTCTGTGTGCCAACTGAAAAAAAAGGAAAGAAAATATTCTATGTACCAATTAGAAGAGATGAGAATCGGAGCGTCAAATAGGCCCTTCAAGCGACTGTCATTGACCCTGTAGGAAGGAGTTCACATCCTTATGAGTGGAAAGCCATCCGGCGCCGGCAGAGAGAAATCCCACTCATAGAGAGAGAGAGATTACCCACCCCCGCAGTGGGGGAAATCCCTCTATCCGTGAGAGAAACCTACCCGCAATTACATGGGATCGAGAACCCCTACTCATGGGGTAGGAACATGCAAGATTCCCCTAAACCTCTTTTTCCTAGATATAACAGCGCATTTTATGGATCCATTGGACACTTCAGTAGGCTATAAAGTCTGTATTGGACTGGGGCAGGTGGTTGCCAGTCTCTAATCCCCCCAACCATTGTCTATATATCTCGATCCAGCTTACAAGCTTATCCATGTCGGAAGTACATTCGAGGTATATATACACTCTCAAGTCACCTCTTTACGTTTAACTGACGATCCAACTCATATTTGTGACACATCGATGAACGCCACTCTCCAAACTTTGACTTCTGTGGCTAAGTCCAATCATTAGCCCAATTAAGCTCGACGAAGAAGATACGCAAGAAGTGGCACATGAAACGATTATGTATGTCTAATTTCTCATAAATTGCTTTCGTTTCTAATAGCAGAACCTACCTCGGCGTCTGTTCGCGCCCGACCTGTGTCCGACAACCAAAAAGTCTACCAATAATACACGACGATGAACCGATCGAAGAACACGAACAACATCATCAGGAGGAGACAATAGATCACGAAATTGGAGAACGTCCCAAACGGTACGTTATTGTCTCGCGATCTATGCAAGATTTCTTGATTCTGACCTTTTTTTGTTTGTTCCCCTCCGGCGTAATTGTCCCTTGGCCCCCACGTCCATCCTGTCGATCCCCCTCCCCCATTAGCTCGTCATTGGATTCTCACGGGAAAATACGAGGGAAATCAAACTCCAATTCGGATAAAGGAGGAGGTGGTGGTCCAAAGAAACCAGACGGAGGAACCAAAAAGTGAACATCCTTCCCTTGAAACAGTTTTCCAGCAACGCCTCATTGTTTTCCTTTTATTTTTCTTCATTATATATGTGATTCCCAGAACGCTATGTGCCGTTTCCTCCTTCCTCTATTCTCTGTGAAATTGTAAAGGGACACACTTCTTACTTTCTCTCTTCCTCACTGGCACCTTTCGCGCCTCAGTTCAGACACAATCATGGAATATAACGAGTCTGAGGGGACAAAAGCGGCAGTGGAAGATGCTTTAACGACGAATACGAGTCCCCCTGACTCTCCTAATGACACCATAAACCCCGCACCGTCGTCGACTCAGGCTGAGGAACAAAACCCCGAACAAGAGCAGGAACCCGTACCCAAACCAAAACCGTTAGTCCATCCACACACACCTCTTCCTTTGTATCTTATTGACTCAACGTGTGAAAAGGAAACGAGGGAAAGTTCGCGGAAGGGCCAGTGGAAACACGGATAAAGGTGGCGGGAAGGGAGGAACGGGTCCCAAAGGTGGTCCAAAGGAGAGAATCGAAGAGGAATAATCTACGAAGCTCCAAGTTTATCTCTAGAATGAGGCAGGCGAAGTCTTGATCTCAATCAGTTTGCCTTGTTATGGACGCAATTCTCGCAACTTTACAAAATACACTATCTTATTCAGAAAGATTCTTTAACTCGAATTTTTATTATTTTCGTTTGAAACAATTTGTTTATTTATCGTTGATTGCACGATACAGGTGATGCCGAAACTGGGGAGGCGCTGCACTGGCTGGTTAACTGCGACAAGCGGTCTAGGGCAATGCTACAGATGTACAGTCGATTGAGGGAACAAATAGCCGTAGAATAAGTGAGGGAGAGATGTGCTATAAAAGTTAGGGAGAATTCCAACTCGTCCTCGTCCCTTTGGGGGGGTCGCTACGAGAACGATTTCCCAAACTTTTCCGCTCCAAGTTTCATCTCCCATAACCAATCAGTAAAAATCATCCTAAAGCTCCGTCTTCCATTGGCCGTGGGCGTCCAATTCGCCTCCCTCCTCCAGAAATACCATACGCTCAACACGATCCACCCAACGATGACGGCGGAGAGCCCGAGGGTCGTGACCTCCGTTACGATACCGCTGGCCGTGACACAGAACAGCATCACAGCCGCAGAAAAGGAGAGAACGGACCACATCAAAAAGGCGAAAGGGAGAGCCCATAAGATAGCGAGCGGTCGGTGTCCATAAACATGATGATGCTGTGTCTCCAAAAAGTTGCAAGATTCTTCAGCCGTGCGTTCCGTACGATGCTTCCGAATGTGTAAAAGGGAGATGGCGATAGAACCGACGGAGAACACGGTGGAGCCAAGCGATGCCGTAATCATTGCGATGCGGGTGACTGTTTGGAAGCGGCTGAGAGGATTCTGTTGCTGTGGGTCGAGAATTGGGTAAGGGATTGCAAGGAAGGCCATGTTTGCACTAATCACAGACCAAAAGCAATCAGATATGGTATGTAAGACATCGAGAAGAGGATACGCACGTCCAGAGCACGGTCGAGAGAAGGCTGACATCGCTCCATTCCTTTACGGTCTTGTCAATCAAATCTTGGAAGCGAACCCGATGCACAATCTTGTCTACCCAGACCTTTTCCAGAGCAGTATTATGTGCTGCAGGTGCGTCGAACAAGAGCGTGCAAGTGATCCTCAACAACACAGCAACGAAAATCTGCCAGTAGATTTCCATCCGGCTCTTGATAGCTTTCCAACGATAGTTGGAAGCCTTGGTTGTAGCCGTCGCACCAGATTTATTGGATGCTTGGTCCCCTGCGTCAAGCTCGTCTTTATCCTCGGCATCAACTTGGTCTACTTCGACTTCATAAGAGTAGGTGCGGTCCAAACGAGCGGCTGGATGACCATAGAGATTCTGGAATTGCCATTGTGCTGTTGGCGGATGATGCGTCAGAATCCCACTCGGAGCTGCGCTTCGTGGTGGACTTACCCATAAGGGCCGTGAGACGTGCAATAGTCCAAGTCTTTCGACGTTCCGGGCAATCTGACAAAACAAAAAGGTTGGAGACACGTTTCGCTGCTCTAGTCGAAAAGAGACCTACGGTTGAGAATTGAGAGGAACGATTGGCATTCGTTCTCTGACCAGGTGGACGTGGAGGTGACAGAGGTAGCGATGTCGATGTACATAAAGGAGAGCTGGTCGACCAGGTTCTCGTGTGCTGCTTTGATATCGATGTTTTTGTCCAATGGGAAGCACTCTACATGCGACCAATAATGATGAGACAGTTGCAGTTCTATGATGAAAACCAGTCGTGGTCGTGAGTGACTGGAGGAAATTTTTCAAATTTGAAAAGCTGGTTACTCACTCAGATGTTGGTCACCAAACGTTCCTGGGTTCACGCGTAGTGCACCAAGGTCATCTGTCTTTACCGGTGCTGCCCAGAATATTGTTTGATTGGTGTGGTCAGCCAAGTAATAACCAGCGTACGGACGAAGGTCGGGTTCGTTCTCGGGATACAATTCAATAAACAGCTCGGATCGTTCCGGTAGTTCGAAATTGTTTTCAGCCACCGTTACTCTCGCAATAAAGTGGGCGTGTTCAAGCGTCTTGCGCGTCACTGGGTCTCGCGGATCTGAATCGGTCACAATTTCGAGCGGGCGGCAAAGAGGTTTGCCCTTGTCGAATAAAAGCGTCTAATGTCAAAGGCCCTCTGTCAGAAAAAGGAACTTTCGGTTGAATGAGACGACGGGCAGATTGGCGCTTACCCCCTGAAGTAGGTTGTATTCGGGCTCCATAGCTATTCGGTGATAGAAAGGCTTTCCTTCGGGATGAATGTACATCGTCCAACCTTCTGGGAGTGGGTCCAGCTGACGGTTGACAATCACCGATCCAGCTGGGATCGTAACGTGACTAATAGGAATTCTAAACCCCCAAAATTTGTCAGATTTGAGAGAGAAAACAAGAAATATAGCCATGACATACTGTGCCGGTTTATCCCATCTTCTCACATTCCTTGGTAAAATCGGCCACACGTCCCATACATGGCCACTCCCTGGTTTTTCCTCCTCGACCATCGTTTTCCCTGTCAACTTCGCCTTATCCTTTTCGTTCATTCCTTCTAAAATCATTTGACTAAACGTTCCGTCGCCCTCCTGTGTTGGTGAACCGTCGGGCGAGACGACCAACCCATGATGGCGTGATGTAAAACTCGTATCAAGTCGTAAAACGCGTGGAATCGAAAATGTTCTGCGTGGGTTCCGCTTTTCGGAGGCGTCGACCGTCGTCACCTGATCCGTCGAAAGTTGTCGTTCGGGTGATGCAGCAGATGGACCCGCAACACCACCGTTTTCATTCTGGCTGTTGTTGTTGTTATTGTTGTTATTGCCAGTGGTGGTGGTGTTCGTGCTATTGTTGTTGTTGTTGTTATTCGTAGCGTTGGCGGGCGTATTGTTCGGGAAGAAAAAGGGGAGACCTGGACCCAACGAACTGTTTCTCCTAAAGATCTTGCTCATCTTTAATGGTTATCTTTTTTAAATCAATGAGCCAAAGGAGGAAGAGGTCGCCGTGGTCGGATCCAAGGACTGAAGGAGGGGAGGGTGGGTGTCCGGATGCAGGCCATGACAAGGGCGGTAT
>WSTO01000429.1:0-13192 GCA_019627685.1 Serendipita sp. 399 | reverse complement strand
ATGCCGACCACGAATGGTCAGGTCACAGGCTCTTCGATTCGAGTTCATCAGCAGAGTTATTCGGTGCAGCCAGAGACGCTTCGTTTGGACCCAATGCTGCATTCCTTACCGACTGCCACCTTCACTATTGCCGCTACCTCCACCACTATCACCACTGTACGTTCTGTTTCATTATTCTCCCCGTTTCATCCGGGCTGTCCAGAATCTTATAGGTTCCTGATGCACGCTTTATTAGGTTGCCCAGAATGCGAGCGGTAACGACCGACACTCGCATGAATTCGGATGATCTCAGTGGATCCGTGTGCTGTATGCCCTCTATGGGTACTACAACCTCCTGGATGGTAGATAGTGGCAGAGCGGCATCTGTCCATTGTCCTTGCGACTTTCGATCGCTACTTCGTACAATTTTCACTGGATGATAGATATATGCTCGGTGTACGACGGGAACAAGCTCGTTTGTCGAGAAGAAAAGCCTGCTGGGGGGTGAGATTCGTCTTTCTCGAGGGGGTATGTTCATTTGTCGTCTTCATCACTTGGAATCCCTCTCTCTTACACACGTACCTCCTCTCGCTTTACAGGCCTAATATTGATTGGATCTCAAAGCTACCTCGGTTTTATTCAGCCGCGAATCTCACGCGTCCACCCAACGGCTCTGCTCAGCCTTTGGCCGTTGAACAAATTATACGCGGTACTCCCCTGTGGCGTGTCTACATCTTGGGGGCACTAGTAGAGTTCATAGCTGTAAGATTCCTACTTGCAATAGCGTACGACTCTTTCCGTATCGGATTCCTCTATGTCCGCCTGTCGTTCGAACTGCTGAGGTGATTGCTGTGCGCACATCTCGGGTCATCGTGCTCCTTAAATTGACCATGATGTGATTTATACCTTGAGTCGTCGTCGACCGCCACTCGTTACCTACTTCGGGAGTTCAATAATCGCAGCGACTGACCTTCCTCCCCCGCGACATACTCAACGCCAAGTTCTCTGAGCGCACGAACAGTCATATTAGTTCTTAGTGTAACGCACCGAAGAGGATCATGCACGAGCATTGAGTAGCCTTGTACCCCAAGGCGAGGGCAGCCTCTTGGACAGAACCTTGACCACACGAATCTCACTCAACGTCAACAACGGCCACGAAGCGCCAAATTAACATTGAGAAAAATGGATAGAATGCGGGGAGAATTGTGGTATCTACCGGCTTGAGCCTCTGGCATCTGCTCCAATGGTTTCCTCAGCTGTGGGACGAGGACCGACTCGGACTTCTCGTCTCTCTCTTGTTCATCTTACTAATACGATTGATTCTCCTGTCGAGAGATCCCGTCGCTCGAATCTGATCTGCGCGATTGCCCGAGGCAATCCTATGTTGTTCAGGAAACGAGTCGATGGTATTACGTCTACACGTCTATTTTAGGTCCAGAGTTTATCTTTATCTCTCCTGTTAACCTTGTCCTTCCCTACCGACCCAGTCGTTGCCGTTTGATGCCCAGGTGCTGTTCCCGGATATGTCGCACAAGGTTCTCATCCGTCTTGAGAACCTTCTTGCATGGCGACGTTTGATACGAGAACGTCTTGTCTGTTGCATCGATTGAAAAGGATGCACGACAAACCAGGACGTAGTTGCACCCCATTTCTTTGGCAGCAAACGCCGCGACTTCCTCCCTTCCATCCAATATGACCGGAAGCTGGTTCTCCGGGAGAAAGCTGTAGGCTTTGACTCCCGCTACCTCGCTGCGCTTCGGTTCCCCGTTGGCATTGAAGAGACTGTTCCGAACTTCGGTCTCTTCCTGTCTGGTGAATACCTCTGCGTTGCTTTCCAATATGGAGGTCTGACTCTCCAGAGATCTCTTCAATTCTTGGGAATCGCCACAGTAGGCTAGAAGCTCAGCCCACGTTGGAAGCCGCCTTTGTTGTCGAGTCGCTCTGGTTGTGCGTGGGAGAGCCACAAATTCTTGTGTAGATTCAGACATCTGAGAATCGCTGGATACCGAGGCTGAATCTGATGAGGGGGAGGAGGTCACGTATGGGGCATCTAGGCCCCCGCTTGATGCATCATCAGTGTCAAAGCGGGTCGCTATTGAGGCTATTCCCTCAATGTCTGCTAGGTTGGCAGTCGTAGTGGCTGTTTCATGCAACTGCATGCCGTCGTCGGGGGAGATCAGGTCGTCGAGATCTGCGACATCCAAAGGTACCATTACCACACAGTATAGATTCTCCATATATTTCTCACCTGAACTGGCTGGATCATCGACAGTTTCTTTCATCAGGTTGCCTTCATCCACCTCTGTGTTGAGGCAGGGAAGGCTGTTATATGATGTTTGAGAATTGTCGCTCCCTGGTAGGAGGGTGCTGTAATCAAATGCGCAGGTGCTTTCTGGGGCTCCGGTGGAGCCCGTCTTCTCCCAAAAGATACCAACTGCTCAGATGTTGAGTGTGGTTGTCTAACGTTCAAAGCATACTCACTGCACTCTAATTGATCAGCTGTTTCTGCTGAAGATTCTTGTTCACGTCCTAATCTTGGGGACCAATGTACATGCAATCCGTCCTCCAAGCGGGCCCTCTTGGTGACCTTTAGACGACGAGTCAGCGCGGAATATGAGTGCGAACATATCTTTTGCACCTTTGATTCTGACTCTACTTCTCTTTCCGAGACATTTTCCAAATGATCGCTGTTCCGCTTGCGTCGTCGCGGTGTAGTCGCGACCAATTCGTCGATTGAGGACAACGCTCGTTGAGCCTTGGCATATTGCGGTATAGGTTAGTATATGCGCCCCTAAGGATGTAATACTCACTAAGATTCTACCTCTAGTCCTTCCTCCCAATACCGTCCTTCCGAGATTTGGTACCGCTTCCGCACTCTCTCTTTCTTCGGATGCGGTCACTGGGGTGGCTCCTACGGTGTCTCCAATGCCTATAACGCCTACTCTTGTAGCTGTGTGTGTTAATTTATTATCTCGTGTACGCCTGCTCAGGTGAATGTCGGAGTTCGCGTGCTCGGGATGCTTCCTACTGGCAGAAGGCTTGGAGGACGATAGCGATGCCGCCAATTGTCGAAAATAATCCGATGCATCAAATGCGGGCAACCGAGAGGTACGGCTAGGGCCGATCAGGCCAGAGGGGCTTGTCAGGCTGCCCTCGCTCTCAAAGGGGCTCGTTGAGCGTCTTTTGAGGTCTGTGAGCTACTTCGCTGCATCATAATCTAACCATAGACCAACCTTTCATCAATAGACCCGGATGATGCGCTCTCTATGTCTAGTCTTCTATCCTACGATCAGCCGTGACTTCGGATTTGGGTGAAGGGGGGACTCACTGCGCAGCATTCGGGAACGTAAAGATCGATTCATTGGTCCTCTTGCGCGAATTTGAGTGCGTAGACGCGTCTGTGGCTGCGAAAAGGTAAGACCTCAGGCGTCAGCTATCAGTTTCATTCAGCGACTGACCGGATCCGGCGTCAGGACTAGTTTGAGAGGAATTAGTACCACTGAGAGGAGTCAGGGATTTCATAACTGTGGCGCGGTACGTGTATCGAGGTGGGGGACGAAGTAATGGTGCGCGTCAAGTCTAGTTGAAACTCCGCCACACGCGTTCTCGACTCTCACTTCTTCGGTAATGGTCTCACCACGCCTTATAGAAACTCTTTATCCCATTATAACTAATATATTTCCCCTTCCATTTGATCAGAATACCCACGAGCTTCACGAGAAGACGCACCCATCAGACCTCACAGATGGCGATCGCGAACATTGCACTACCTGGGCTCGGCTGGCATGAACGATATCGATGGTTTTTCAAGCTCTGAAGTTATGCTAATGCGTCTCGGGGCTGGACTAGCAAGGCAAGAGTGGATACACGCCAAAGACACATGGTCCACTGCGAGTAATCTCAGTGACCAGACTCTTGTTTGTGCGCTCATTTTCCACTTGTATTGGTATTCCACTCAATCTGTTATGAAGGATTTAGATAATGGCTCAATCATTCTAGTCGAAGGGGACTAGTTGGCCCCTGTCAAATAATTGACGTCCGGGTGTAGATAGAAGATTGATGGTGCTACTATTGCCTTTTCCCAATGGACGAGGGACAATAGGGGATATATCGCGGCGATGGTAACAGCGAAATTGGGTGCTGCGGGATATGTGCTGGTGGACAACATAGATAGCATTTCGCCGGACATTTGGAGACGGTATTAGGAGCTATGGAGCTGGAGTTGAGGAGAATGAGGGCGTTGTATACCCGGCTATGATGTGAGGCTTGGTCCTTCGTCGTTGATGTCTCATTGTCGCCACGGGTGACCCAGTTGTACTCATTTCTGTCTAATTACACAATTTCCATCTTAAAGACTAGATTGGGGCAAAAAATGAGGACGAGAATCGGGGGCTACGTGCCAGTGGCGACTCAGACTTTGAACTCAACCTCATTGCCTGCTACACAAAAGTTCAACAGTTGCTTTCAATCACAAGGTAATTAAATTTGATTTTTTTTGCATATATCGCTTTGGGAATGTTTCATTTGACGCTTGGTTCACCTCGGCGACGAGAATAGGGCTCTACAACACTCTGCCCTGGTTGCAGCCCCCTCCCCTCCTCTCACCGTCGCAATCCTCTTTGCCTTGCCTGGAGAGCGGGTTCTATACGGATCTAGTTGATAATGGGCATTAGTACGCTACCAGCAGAGCTGCTCCAGCGAATCTTGAGCGATGCTGCTCTGGGCTCTGAACGAGTACGGCGCGTCTTATTGGCAGTTTGCTTCCAATGGAGAGATATCCTGCTCAGGACGCCAGAGATCTGGACGTATATTCGCGTCGTACTAACCAAAACACACATCTCTGGCCAAGAGTTTAGGTTCCAAAATGGTCTGTCGATCCTGAAGCTCGACCTGCAACGAGCCGGCTCTCACCTGCTCGATGTATACTGGGATGTAGAGGTAGATCAGGAACACATCCAACAGATTTTCGACGTGATACAGGCACAGGCACCCTTTGATCGTTGGAAGTCTTTGGTGATCTCCAAAGATTATTGGGAAGGGTACACCCCCACTTATCTTTCAGGAGACCATGGTTTCCTTAATCTAACGTCGCTCGAGATCCATCAGTATCGACCAGATGGGTTTCTCCCTTTGATCGGCAGAACGATATCATCATGCTTCTGCTTCTTCTATGTCACGGACTCTGATATCTTACCGAATCTTTTCGCCCCTCCCCTATCGAACATTCTGTCCAAGGCGACCGTGATGCTTCTTCCTGGTTTGAAAGGTGAGCTAATATATTCCGATTTTGCAACAGAACAACTTCTCATAATTGGTTGCCTGAACAGATCACTTGCAGGCAACTGCACATATACAACAGCTCATAGTCGAAGGCTCTACACTCATCTCTCAATTCGTTGATCGCGACTGGTCAAGCCTGGGTTGGCTCGACGTCAATTTCAGGACGCCTTCTTCCCGTAACCTCCTACAAACACCCCTCATTTCTCTCCCTCGCCTTCATATTTTGTCTGTTCGTGGAGGCTACTTTCAACCCCTTGCCCACTTCTCCGCTCCCCAGCTCGCCCACCTACGAGTATCTCAGGGAAATAAAGGATTAAGGAGAGCAAACCAAAACCTCTATTCTACAGTCTCTCAACAGACTTATACCCTTTCGCCCGTAGGAAAGTTGCAAGTTGACTTTCCTCTCGAACCCTTGGTGCTCGCCAGGGTGATCGCTCAGTCTCCTGCTGTCGAATCGCTTGCGATGCGTGTAGAAGATCTAGATGCTGGGTGGGATGCGATTAGACAAGTGATTTGTGAGCGCAAGTGGGACGAGGACGTAGCTGTCGGAAGTGAGAATCTAGAACTGGAGCTCGTGCATCCTGATTTGATGCAGCGATTGGACACTCTGGAGATTCATATAGACCGGCTGAGTGATAAGGAGGCGAGGGATATATGGGATGCGCATATGGCCGAAATATTGGAGGCCACTCCTGGAACGCAATTGGAGACCATTACATGCCATTGGCTAGGCGGAGTTATCAGACGATTAAGGAGGTCAGTCTCTATATATTGGTTGTTTTCATCGCTTATTCGTCTTCAATCAATGCGCATATTGTCCGCCTCTGCCAAAATAGATCGACTTGGAATGGCACATTGGAGAAGGAAGGAAAAAACTCGATCGAAACTAGCGAGCCTTGTTGGTATGGCGGAGACAGTCTAACCGCCCACATACTTTGGGTTCTTCCAAAGCCAACAATCTTCATAAATTCAACGTGATGAAGAACTCATCCACCTCGGAAGGAAAGGTATACCGGACGAGAAGCAGCCCATCCCGCTCTTCCCAATGCGTGGTTTCTGTGACTCAAGCGTAAACTACTTTGTCAAGATACTATGGTGTGTTGGTGTGCATCTGGTTTAATTGAAACTCCGCTACACGCGTTCTGGCTGGTCACTTCTGCCTCCATGGGCTCACGACACTGTATAGGAGGTTCGAAGGTTTGTCAGATTTATCCAGCGCACTTTCGTAATCGGAGTACCTACAATGCGCTTGCGTTGATGGCAGCCCTCAGATCTTGAGGCCGGTGATTGCGAGCGGCTGATTGCCTGAGCTTCGCTTCGTCAACGGGTCTCGATGGTATCTCAAGAATTGGAGTGATTCCAATGTGTCCCGAGAATGGTTTGGTAGGCAAATACTGTCGCAGAATCGGCGCAGAGTGTCTCCCAGGATAGAGTGTTTCCATAGAATATCGTTTCAATTCCCCAGCGAAGACTCAGCGCCTTCAGTCCCGCGGTTGTCAAACTCCTGACAACCGAACGATATCTCTGAAATGAATGAAATCGTTTTTATGATAGGTCATAATTAATTCTCAGCTACGGTAAAGCTACTAGTCATACTAGAATCCCTGAAAACACAGCGGAGACACGACAAATGATTGCCTGGGGGCCAATGAGCAAGCCATCCATTGTACCGATGATAGCCTGCTCACTCGGTTTATTACTACATTTGTCTTTATTCGTTGGTGAATGAGTGAAGATGAGCCTCCACCAATCAAGGTGGCTCGTTCCCGCATGATAATCGCATAAATGGTGGTGGGGTGCGATGTACGTGGCTTATTCGCATTAAATATCTCGATTTATGTCCGCTATATCTCATTCATGGGCTCTATTTGCCCTCTGTTGTCCACATGTCCATATGCAGACATACTTTAGCCACAACCGGGGCGTTGGGCGCCGGGCGCAATACACGCAAGCACTACTCTCTCTCAGCAGCTTGGACCCAAACACGACATCTGGCTTCCCGCCTATGCGCTATCGGGTCTATCAGCATTGGTCCCTCGATAAATTATGGATGTATATGAGTGAGAAGGAGCTCCATCACATCGGAGGCGAACGCATCGAGTTGGACTCAGTTGCATAAAGACACGTTTCCTAGCTGTCTCTGATCCAATCTATTCTTATTTGTTCATTATGGTTTTGATTCATCCTTTTTTGTCCCCTTTTCTGTTTACTATGCTCCATTCTTGACGCGATGGGGAGCTTGATCTGGAGACAATCCGCAAGTGTTCGTGTTTTGCAACTCCCCTGTGTTCTTCATTTTCTTTATTTATTTTTACGAGATTCGGCTGGTCTCTGGATTCAGATCGCCCATGTTCAAGTCGTTGCTGATGGCGCACTGGCCATTGGGTCGAAACTTGGAGTTTCCCTCATCTATCCCTATATCCCTTCATGAGATTGTGCCTCTTCACTCCCTTGAATCGGCCTTAGGCGGTCTTTGTTTTGGAACAGGCTTCCCATAATGCTCTTGTGTTCTTGGCTCCGCTCAGGTCGCAACGATTGAATCGTAGAGTCGCTATTGGCGGTTCATATTGCATAAGGCGAGCATAAATTCATAAACATGTTTTATCATATATCACCGTCCGAGTCCTCATCTTGAACGGCCGGAAGGCATCTTGGCCAGCCAAAGGAGAGTTCAGCAAGTTGAAAAAAGCCCCCAATCGAAGTCTGCGACAGAGGAGGTCTCTTTCCTGGCCAATATTTCCTGAACCAGGTCGTATTGCCCCTCCCGAACAAGATTATCCGCTCTCTTGTTCCAGCTCTCCTGGGCCGCAATCAGTCGCTTTTGAACCTGTTTGATTAACTCGGGCTTGTCTCCTCGCGCACAGTGTGCGTGGTAAAGGTGCAGAGCCCAAAAGGACTCGTCATAGAGCGCTTCTATCATTTCCTATTAGATCAAGCGAGAATGGGGATGCTTTGGACGTACCTGCAGACTCTACAGGAAACGTCACATCTGCGACTAGGTGCGAGTTGTCGTAGTGAAGCATCTCATTCTTCCCTTGCGCATCAATTTCCTCATCATGGGGCAAGATATTCCTTGGAGGAGCCAGCCCATATCCAGGGTGTTCCATTAGCTCAGCGATTATTGCTTTGCCTCCTGCTGTGCAATGTCAGTCAAGTACATATATATATTCAGTGAAATACCGGTCTGGATCGCATCTCCACTCCTTTGTGTCCTGATTATGGACGGTTCTACGTTGAATTGAACTGCCAAAGGCTCCGTCACGCGCCTGATTCTTTTACGCTTTATGGTGGTTAAAATCATATTCTACCGAAGATATTGATCTCACCACGTGCTCCTCGTCTCCGTCACTCTCTATTCGCTTTCGTTTCAACGAAAGCGGCCTCGTGGAAATACCTTCCATCAGGATTGCCCTGGCCGTTCGAGGGAACTGGAGAGTGTCCTCAGAGCTCGTGTTGTCTGTACCAGACAACTCCAAAGCTCGCAGAGTATCCTCTGATCCTTCCGTGACATCGGCATATCGAATCCATCGGTCGTGGCTGTCCCGTTGGATGCGAGGGATATTTGAACTCAACGATTGTTTGACCAGAGGGGAACCAGATGCACCAGCCTTTCTCCTTGGCGAAGAGTTCGGCGTAGCTAGTACGTCTGGTGGGCCTTTGCGTACAGGGGTGGCTGGCGGGGTAATCAAGAGTAGGTATGATGAGCTACTAGGCTATCACGTTAGCGCATTCGCATTCTGGCTATGTATCGTGAGCTTACTCCTGCGTTGGGGTAGTTTGACCACCCAGCCTTGTGCTCCTGCGACTACCTCACGTCAGACCAGGTTGCTAGCCAGCCGGCCCGTTCAAGGAACACTTACAGAGGCGTACTCGGGGTGGGAGCGCTGGTAGGATCACTCTTCGCAGTGCTCTTTACAGGACTTGAAGCTGTCGGACGCGAAAGGTGAGCACCCCGCCAGCCAGCCGAGCCGCATTGACAATCAACACTCACAGAGGATGTTGGTAATGCGCATTTTCGTGAACGATCCACTTTGAAGTCTGCACTGGGGACGAATTCAAGGGTGGGCTGGTACGAGTACACGGGCTGGTGCGCGTCAAGGTACGTTTCAAAGTCCGATGGCTGGTGCTCGCCACGAGAAGCCTCGACCCAAGGATAACTTTCGCTACTCCATCTCACCTCAGTTTCTAGGGCTGGCTGACGAACCAGTTCCCCAGGTTGTTGAGCTTACAATTTTGTTATGATTGGATGAGAAAAGGTTAGCCTCGCGACTTCGGGCGCGTAAACCGCGTCAAGTATCGTCTCAAACACTGATAAACGTTTCCCGAGCTGTCCTTCATAGATCAGGCGGCTGATTTACGTTTCGGAGGTGACCAAGTATTTCACTGCGACCGGGGGTTATGTCTATATAGAATCTCGGAGATCCCAGTAAATGAGAGAAAGTTACCCTTCGGAGAACTAGCTAGGATTGGGGCCGCTTCTATGAGTGGTGTATCAACACCCGTGTATAGGCCCTAGTGTCCTTTGCTGCGCGACCTCCGCCACGACGTCTGAGTGAGGTCTCATGCAAGCTAGATGGGATGTATGAACCATACAAGGTTCATCATCGCTTGCTACACTCATCTAAACCGTCTAATATCCCTATATGATACTGGCGGTGGCACCGTTGTACGTTCATACTGGCGAGGGACATCGAAAACTCGAAAGACAGCCATGCAAATGGCGTCAAGCCGCAGTTTGTCCATCATCGGAATTTGATCCCAAGTTTGAGTGACCTGAGCAGCTTGAACCCAACCACGACGTCTGGCTTTCCATTCATGCACAATCTGGTTCATCAGCGTCATTATATCGTTAAATTGCGGCTAGAAATGGATAACAATAAACTCCATTGCCCCAAGGGCAGAACAATCATCGATCTGATCGCATAAAACACTTGTTTCCTCGCTAATTCTAGTTTATTCTACTTTATGCCTTTGATTCACCGTTTTCTCCCCTTTCATTTGTTTGTTTCGCTCCATTCCAAACGCGTTTGGGTCAATGAGCCTCGGACAATGCAACGATCGGCTTCACGTGTGGCGATCACCTTGCATCTGTTGTCGTCTATACCAACCGAATTCCGTCTCTGTTGCTTCTTTGAGACTTTGGCACGGACGCAGTCAAACAAATCGGTGCTGAAGGCCATCGCGTCAAAGCTTGAACTTGTTCCGCCCAATATTCAAATTTTTACTTAACGCTCTTCTTTGATGGTCTTGTCTCCTCAGCCTTTACTGTTCCTTGTCTTTGTATGGTCGCCATATTCTACTGCGGTGACTTTGATCCGCTTCCATCGCGCTGATCAGAGCATAATATCGCTATCGGCGATTCATATTGCATAGGGATATGCGTTACACGCATATACATGATTATCATAGATGGAAATATGGCCTTCATCTCAACCGGTATAGCTATAACTCGAAGATGTCGTGGCCCCTTGCGGGAGAGATTAGAAACTCGTGGAAATGGCTTCGGCAAAGCTTGGAAATGGGGGGGTTTCGTCACTGGCGAGGATTTCCACAAGCTGATGGTACTTTCCGTTTCGAACAAGAAAGTCCGCTCGCTCATTCCACTTTGCTTGCGCATTGGCCAACAAAACCTGAGCCTGCTGGATAAGTTGAGGCTTATCTCCACTTGCAACACGTGCATGGTAGAAATGAAGTGCCCAGCGGGCCTCATCGTAGACTTCCTCTATGATTCCGTATTAGAATGGGCGAGAATGGGATAGTTCGTACGTACTGGCAGTTTCTACGGGCCGGATCATGTCGGCGACCAAATGGGAGTCCTCTCCCCAGGTGGAAGGAAGTCGAGGCTCGACATCCTCTTCATGTGAGATTGACTCTCTCGAGGAGGCCCAAGTAGACGCAGAATACTCCATTGTTTCGATATTTACGACATTATTTGTTGCTGCACGCGACGTCACTCAAGCACCTAGACAATGATACACTGACTCACCACCATGATCGTGGATCATCTGTCTGCTCCCCTGCGTTTCTCCACCTGTGGATGATTCTCCGAGGGGTACCATCAGATGCGCATTGGTGACTTCGCGTCTAGCTCTTTTCTGCTTGGTGATCGTTAGAATCATATCCCTCTGAAGATATCACTCTCACCAACCGTCTCTCGTCCTCATCGCTTCCTATTCGTCTTCGCTTCAGTGGAAGTTGGCTCGAGGGGCTGTTCCTAAGAATTGACTTGACTGTTTGGAGCGCTTGGAGAACATCCTCAGAGCTCATTGCATGACCAATATGAGGTGATGCAAAGGCCTCTGGCGCATTCTCTGTGGAGCGGACGCGTCGAATCCATCGGTCGTCGCTATCCCGCTGGATGCGGGTAGGACTCGACTTCAGTCCTTGCTTCTTGAGAGGGGAGACAGATGTCCCAATGCTTCTCTTTGGCGAAGAGTTTGGTGTAGCCAGTACGCGTGGCTGGCTCTTATGGACGGGGGAGGCTGGCGGGGTAACGAGGGGTGGAGATGATGGGCTCCTAGGCTACGATGTTAGCGTATTCGCATTCTAGGCTATATGCCGTGAACTTACTCCTGCGCGGGGGTAATTTGACCTTTCAGTCTTATGCTCCTGCGACTACCTCGCCTCAGCCACGGTTGTCAACCATCCGGCCAGTTTCAAGAAGTACTTACGGCGATGTAGTTGGAGTTGTGGGACCATTATTGTTCACTCTCTTTACAGGAGTCGAAGCTATTCAACGCGAAAGGTGAGCACGCCGTCAGCCAGCCAGGTCGTGCCGACAGCCAACACTCACCGAGACTGTCAGTAACGCGCATTTCTGTGCCTAGTGTAGCCTAGGGTCTGTACTTTGGGATGGAATCGACGGCGAGATGATTCGAGTACAGGGATCGCCTGGGCTGGTGCGCGGCAAGGAACGTTTCAAACTCCGATGGCTGGTCCCTGCCACCCGTCTTCGCCAGCAAAATGGACAAAAAATTGGCATCCGGTTAATAAGACGAGATTCACGAGTCCCTCCATTTGTTGCATTATGTGTTGAAGCGACGCTCAAAGGTAGCTTTCTGGCTTCGTTTCTACATAGCATCGAGACACGAGCATTGAACTGAACAAATTCTACAGGTCATAATCATTCTTCTATAACGAAATCGTTGCGATTGGACAACAAATCAGCTCGAAAAGGGGTGCCACTCGCGATCGCCGATGGACAAGAATACCTGAGGGACGCCCTTGTGCGGGTTATTTCTCCTTCCCTCGATAGATATCGAATCTACATACGTCTCAGACAATTCCTTACGCTTTCTCTTACGCTAAATTCCTCAGTCTGGCTGATAGCTTCCGTTTCTTTAGTTTAATTGTCCCGATGCTACGCACAATTTTCCAGGGATCACAAGTACAGTGTTCGCAGTTGCCACAGGAGTGACACAAGTCGTGGCGCCTGCGGGAACATGTCCGCTTGGTTCGTCCAACGATGTCGAGCGTGTGAACACTCGCAATGCCACCATGGAGTAGGTTAGCGACGTTTCGAGCACGCCACTTACGGCTAGGTGGAATTAAGAAGAAATCAAACGTGCATCCCAAGCGCTGCAATACGCCTTCTGTGGATTATTAATCGACCGCATATCCGAGATGGCTGTCTTCATCCTGGACCTCACACTGGCAGCAAATAATATGACGTTTGATTTAGACCCGTTGCGATTATAGCTGACGTTGGACTCCGCCGCCGAATTAGCCCGTAGGTCCAGCTTCCGAAACTTGAACCTGACCGCGAGCAGCGGCTAGCCTCCGCCCTTGGCACGTTCCTGTCTATACAATATCCGGAAGCGACTGAGCAAAGAGACTAGATTTCAACTCGATGATTTCCCCCTGAGTTACGTTCTTCGATACGCGGGTGGCACGCAGAAGCGGACCTAAGCCCACGGGGCTCTATATATATAAT